>VDFB02141124.1:0-25805 GCA_007258455.2 Sequoia sempervirens
TCTAGTAAATGGGATATGCTCCCAAGACCACACATGTAGTAATGTGACACCAACAAAAATGGAATTGTCTCCTTGGTAGGCAACCTCGTGCCTATATCTGTATAAATGAGCAAGGAGACACGAACCCCATGCATACCTGGTACCATGCTCAAACATCTGCTCAATACATACCCCAACCAATGAGAAACTGTCTACCTTTCCAATTAGGAATGACAAGCCCAAAAACCAAAGCACATAGAACTAAAGAAACAAGATTTGCACTACTAATGAAAGGAGATAGGTCTATCTCTAACTCCACAATCCGAATATTCCTGACCTTGAGGACTCGCCACATAGCACGAGCACCCTATCTAACACTATAGGTAATGAGCTCTCCATGAATCCAAACACGAAGAATCCTCCATACGTCCTCCAAGGTGATGGAGGCCTCACCAGTTAGAAAATGAAAAGACGATGACTCAAAATGCCATCTCTCCACGAGGGCAGTCATCATCGCTCTATGGGATCTAATCGTCAGCATGTAGCATATGTGTTGAATTCCAATAGTATCTAGGATATCCTTCTCAAGCTCATGGAAACTAGTGATCAAATCAAACAACTCACGCGATCATCAATCTCTCGAGTAAAGTGGTCTGAGCACCGTCTGCAAACATTCAACCCACAGTGTTAAGAATTTGTTATGAAAACATGAAACAAACCTAAGATTGCAAACAAATATGATCAAACTTCCAAAAACAATAAAAGCGATTAATTTTTTGTCAAAAGCAGTCAAAACAATCAATAGCAAACCTATTTTTTTCAAAAGTGGTAAAGAAATTCAAAAGTGGTAAAAATGGAAAAAGCGAAAAAAATCACAAGAGCAGCCAATTCATACAAAGAATAACAAAAGCAAAATTTTTACTCAAAAGCGAAAACAAAAGCGAACATGTGAGGCAATAACAAACATTTTAATAAAAATCAAGCAGTCTCAAAAGTGGTATAGACAAAAACTTCAAAAGCGGTCAATTCGATGCAAAAGCATAAAAAACATAAAATTACTGTTATCACCTAAAATGTTTTCATGCATTAATTACTCAAAAATAGAAAGACAAAAATAGGAAAGGAAAGGGTACATATTGGTGCACCAACGCTAGTGGGCCTCCCAAACTCATGAACCACCTTTGCACGATGTGGGGCTCCTCGAATCCTTGCCATAGATCCTCAACAATTTCAAAATCACAAAATCCAGAGGCAAGAAATCACTAAATGCTAATAATGTGAATGAGGTAAATTAAACCCTAATTACCTATTTTAACCTCCAAAACCCTAATTTTTTACTGAGGAAACTCTCCTAGGTTGAAATTAGGAGCTCTCAAGAACATCTAAACTATCAACAAGGGTCCTATAAGCTTAATTTTTTGTCCTCTACACATCTGAACTAAAATGAAACATTGCCACCAGCTCGACCTGAAAAATGATTTCTCCGGCTAACCTCTTGAGGGGGCAGCCCAACATCCTACCATCATTCCATTGTGCATCAGGGCACGGTCAAGCATATAAATTTTTTCAAATCTTGATCTTAACATCAAATTCTTTGAAACAAAACAACCAATACTTTGTCTCAAAGAAGTGCAAAATGTAGACATGTAAAAATGACCTAATGCTTATCATACATCCTGAATGACATTTTCTCATCATCGACATCATTATCACCTAACATCACTACATTTCATATCATTTACATCAAAAACCCTAACTTCCTCTATTAATTGAATAATATTACATTATTTAATTAATTCACTTTTTCACCATTTTTGAGTAGTTAAATAAATTCCATTTATTTAATAAGTCCTAATCTAACTTTATTCCTAATTAATTAAATAACATCAATTATTTAAAATTATGTCGCTAATTTACCCTATTCCCCTAAGTCAATTAAACTACTAATACTCAATAGTTTAACTATATCATGTTCCCCTAAACTTGAATAATTAATTTAATTATTCAAAACATCATCTAAAAAGGTCAACCAAAACAAATACAACTTTGTTTGTAAAATTCAAACATGACTTGCATGTTCAACTCAAAAAGCTTAATTAATTAATTCAAATTAATTAATTACCCTCATCCAATTTTATGACTAAGAAAATTATGACCACCGATTGCTCACTTTGATCGGCTGACTAATTCATCTATTTCCTAACTAATCCATTTATTCTTCAATCCCACTAAAGGATCAACTTGATTTCCTCAATTCCACAGATTAGGCAATCTATTTCCTTTGATTGATCAATTAACATCCTTAATTGATTTGATCATGGAAGCTACTGAGAAATATAATTCCTTTCAACA
This sequence comes from Sequoia sempervirens, assembly GCA_007258455.2. NCBI lineage: Eukaryota > Viridiplantae > Streptophyta > Pinopsida > Cupressales > Cupressaceae > Sequoia > Sequoia sempervirens. The sequence goes on from VDFB02141124.1 coordinate 2,332, forward strand.
TCTTTCAACCGTTGATTAGGATTTTCTACTACACAATCTCGATTGTTCATCTCAAAACATAAAATCTATATAACAATCCTCTTCATCCTAAAAAATGATCGAGAATTGACATCTTTTGTGCAACGAAGTAATATCGAATTGACAATCGATTTCTCACAAGCTTTTACACACATCTTTGATCAATTACCATCACACCACATTGAAGCTTTTGCAAGCACATAATGGAGGCTTCATATCGATACAATTCAATTCAACATCGTTGTGGTTACACTTCGACATGAGATGGGTAACAATATAGTTAGTTGAATTCATTGTATGATTTGCATTGCTTAATTTCATTGAATTCAGTAATCTTGTATTGTTCATTTCATGAGTAATAGGTATGAATCTTAATCTTTATTTGTGAAGGATTCACCCTTGTTTTGCTTTAGGGTGTACAATTCTTCCAAGCTTACGCCCATGTTTAGGTTGTAGGAAAAATGATCCACAAACCAATCGATTATGTCTTGGAAGGTTTTAATTCCTGGAGGTAAATGTGTGAACCAATCTATCACTGGGCCTCCCAAACTACGTGGGAAAATGCGCATCAAATAGGAATCATTGTAAGTAACTTCCATACATGTTACGTAAAACTCTTTGATATGATCCACCAGATTCCCCTACCCTCTATATTTTTCAAATTTTGGGACTTCAAATTAGGGCAAGAAAGGTATCATTGCAATGTTTCTATCAAAGGGGTATGGACGCAAGTCCCATTGTGCATGAAGTTTCTTTGTTTTCCCCATTTGGATGTCTTGGATTTGTTGTGTGAGCACCTTAATTTATGAGGACAAGTCATCTTGGGGATTTGGTGGGGGAGCATATGTGTTATATTGTGGATGGTAGATGACTTGTAGGTGGGATTTTTATATGGAGGAGTGTTATATGGTGTATATGGAGGATTTTGGCATTGTGTGTGTAGTGGTGATAGTGGGGAAGGTGTATATCCTCCTTGTGCATTTGGGTTCAAGATGTTTTGTTGTGTGTTTGCATATGTTTTTTGGGGGTTGTAGTACAAGGATTTTTGTTGCTATTGTTGTTGTTGTTGTTGTAGCACTTATTTTTGTGCTTGTAGTTGGGCTTGTAATTGAGGCTATTTTTGCGCTTGTAATTGAGCCTTTTTTTGTGCTTGCAAGTATGCTTGTTGTTGGGCTTGTTGCGCTTGTAGTTGAGCTTTTTGTTGTTGGGATTGTAATTGAGCTTGTTTTTCTTGCAAGTGTTCTTGTTCTTGGGATCGTTGTTGCACTTGTAGTTGAGCTTGTTGTTATGCTTGCAGGTGTGCTTGTTGTTGGGCTTATTGTTGTGCTTGTAGTTTAGGTTGTTGTTGTTGGTCCTTTTGATTTATGATGTACATACATTCATTGGTTGATTTTTTGATAGCCTCTTGTATATCCATTTTTTGTGACATTTACACACTAATTCATATTTTTGTATCATGACAGTCACATTTTGATGATATATATGAGATGGACCTCGATTCGATGCTCATGATGTGATATTTTATTTCATGCTTATGTATGTGGATAAAAGCAAGAAGTCGGGTCCACGAAGAGGGGAAGTTTCAGCCAAAAAAAAAATTGCATGAAACGCATACGCATTTTTAAAAAATGTATACGCATTTAGGATCAGGTACCTGAGCCTAAATATGAACGCGTATACATTTAGATTCAGGTACACAACCTAAAATTCATATGCATTACAAAATGCATACGCGTTATGAATGTGTATGCGTTTCATAAAGCTATTTATTTTTTTAAATAAATGACTGTGATTCATTTGCATAGTTCATTTTAGTTGTGCGCCTAAGGGAGAAGAAAGATTGTGTATGTGTTTTGAAGGGCCTAATTCAAGCAATTTTTCACTGCCACCTCCTCCCGTCGACACAACTGACCTCAACGACCTCCAGGTTGGTTGAATTTTGCTTTTTTTTTGCTTTATATCTTGTATTTATGTTTTGTAATTGTTATTTAGTTTTTGTTTGTTTAGTTTTTTTTATGTTCAATATTTTATAGTTTGTAAATTGCATTTAAAAAACCAAAAACATCAACGAAACAAAAAACGTTAAATTTTAAATTGAAAACCATAAAAACTAAACGTAAATTAACTAGAATTTAACCTAAATTGGACACATTTAACTTAGAAATCAAAACCCTAAACCCTAGGTTCAAAAAAACATAGACCTAAAAACTAAAACCCTTAATCCTAGGACCTAAACCCTAAAACCTAAATCTAAATTAGATTTATAATTTCTAGATTTGTTGTCTTTTTATTATACTTATCTTTCTTATTCGAGTGCCAAAGAAATTGCCATACACAACCACTACCTTATAACCTTAACCTTGTCATCACTTGTCGACATGTACTTAAGCCCATAAAACTACACACCTTTGATTACCTTTTCTTTTTTCATCACATCCATAATATTTTCACCTTTTAGACAGTGCAACTTGAAAGTACAATCAATACTTTCAACAACCATTTGTGTTGAGAAATGAGATGTTTCTTAACTAGTGACAAATCATAGCATAAATTTATGAGGTTGATCTAATTAGGAATGATCATGTTGATATGTTACACCATTGCTATACTCAACTTTAGTTTAAACATTCTCATTTTTTAGTACGGTTACAAGTTTCAATCTCATTAGGATTGATCATGTTGCTCTTGCTCATTGAGCAATTTCAATTTGGAAATTTCCCTCCTTTCTTGCTTTATTTTGTGTCCTCCTTGTCATTGGTTCTTAACTTTCACTTCATATAATTTTAGAAGTATCCCTCCTTGGAGGTTTCTTACATTTTTTATTTGACATAGATATGTTTTCATGTCATTAAATCTCTAAATAATTATATAGTAAAGATATAATTTCTTCCATTTTTGCATGATAAATCATGCACACCAATTCACATGTATAAATATGATTTCATTACAACTAAAAAATTTAGTGAAGTCTTTGTACTTAAAGAAGCAATTTTAAATATGTGAATAGAGCTCAAGCTCATCTTTGTTTATTTTGTATTGCAATTACCACTAGCATATATCTATGTGTCCCTTTGAATGTCTTCTATTAATTTTATTCTTATCTTTAGTATGCTTTGAAAACAATGAATGGGATTATAAATTAATGTTTGTGTTAAACTTATTTCTTCTTAACTACTTTATCCCACTATAGATGTGATAGGCTGGAGGAATCAATCACAGATTCCTGCACTAGGCCTTATCATAGACCTCCTTGGTGTATTTGCTGCTCCACCTTAACCTATAGGAACTCTACCTTGTCTAGGTTCCCCTAGTTCTCCTGGCCAACCTCACTATCTTGACAAATTTTGAACAACCAAACCAATCCTTGGTTCAATGCTTCACTCTTTCTTAGCATTTAATACACTAAAGACTAATCTTCCCACAACACTTAAAGAGGATCTTGCAGGGGTGTGGGTTTTCTTTCAATAGCTTCAAAATATTTCCCTAAGGTCCTAAAAGGTTTTCCAAGACTCTACCTTTTCATCGCTTGTATGGAACCTCATCTAGGGTTAGGAAGGCTAGTAGCCTTTGAGCCCCAATTAGGTCTCCAATTCTAAGAAATCTGGTTATTGTTCTTGATTTTGCAAAACAAACCCCAATATTTTTTTTTTTGGATTCTCATTCCCTAAGGCTATCTCTCAAGGAATTTTGGGGTCTTGATGCATAGCTGGCCGTACACTGTTCGTACACCCAAAAGGTCAGAACCCTAGGGTTTCTAAACTGTTCAAGGCTATTTCCAGACTGTCAGAAAACTCTCCTATCAAATGGATTGACAAACACTCCTCCTGATCACCATACATAGGCAAGACCTTCCCCTAAATTCTCCCAAAGGAATTTCTCAAAAAGCTTTACTCCCTTGCAAGTTATCCACGCTGTTCTGTAACCTTTCCTAGCCGGGCTCTTCACTGTCTCGCCTAGGGCAAGGATTTTCTCCTAGCTCCTGCAACCAAAAAAAACCTAACACCTACCATATTTACAAGCATGGAGTCTAGGAACATTCCCCAAAATACCGTACATTTTGTACGGAGGGAAGGTTCCTTAAGACTCCATTCTTTAAAAACTGCCTGCTACAGGCCTGAAAATGACAGGAAAACAAAGTATTCACAAAAAAAAGATGGAAACAATCTACCAAATCAAAAGAATGGTACACCAAGCTTGTATAAGACAAACACTATGTCCTACAACAAAGTAACAGTAAGATTCATTCCATTGAAATCAACAAGAATGCAAAGAAACGGAAAGTATGGGTATTTGTTTTCACCCGACTTCACAAAATGTCCTTCAAAAAAAAAACTTGCTTTCTGCCCTCTTTATGTGATTGAGGCATGCCTTAATGAACCTTCACCACAACTTGGATGCTTGGGTCGAGCCTTTTAGAAGGCCTAAGGCAACCTTTGTAAAACCCACTATGTTTTCTAACACCTTGTCAACTTTTGACAACTTAGCACAATGATATAGCAAAACTATTTAACACTTGTCACCTTCTTTCCCAAAGTTCAAAAACAACCCAAAACCCCCAACACAATGGTCAACATGACCTTATGATAACACAACAAAATTTGGACTTCAAGCAAAACTCCAACAATAGTTGTTTTACAGGTACTCCTGCACCAAGAGAACTTGTGTCTTATCATGAAATTTGAAATTTTAGATAAATCAATTTATGTCCTCAAATTCTAATAAAATTCTATCTCATACTTGATAAATACATGTATTCACAATCAATATACCTTATCTCTATAGATATGTACTCTTGTTGGGAAACAACTGCACCTATGAGTAAACTTTCCCTCGCCCTAGAAGATAAAAATCTAGCCAAAAAAGTAGAAGAATATTATTTATTGATGAATTAGTTAATTGACGATAGGCAATATTTATGAGCTCCATTGAGCACCCTTGTCTAACAATAATCCTAATATTTAGAATCTAGTATAATTTTTACAAATTAAACTACATGGTTTTCATCATTTACCCATTTTGACCCTCATTCTTGAGTTGAATAACCTAAATTAGTGGGGTTTCCTTCTCTTTTTCCACCTTTATATGTAATAGAAGACACTCTAAACAACCCCTAACCTCCTATTAACACCCAATTTGAGAAATCAAAGTTATATATCTATGTGTCTTATTTTTTATTCTTTAGTCCTTTACCTATAGAAATTTGGTTCCTTACCTCATTTTCACAGTCTCTTTTTACTAATCTTCTTATTTAATTTTTCCAATAATGATTCAAAGAAGCCTCATTGTTGATATCGTAGCCTTTTGTGAGCTCTCAATTCTTGATGTTTTATCCAACTCCTAGTTTATGTTGATGGTGATTTATTTATAAATCTTAAGTCTTTACCTTAATCCATGTGGTTTTATTCTATTTTTTCCTGGACTTGCTATCAATATTTGCACATGACTTAAGTATTTATGTTTTCTTTATCCAATGATTGGGCATGGGAATTTTAGAATCATGCATCAGCCACATGTAGTTGCATATATGTATATTATGTTTCTTGGTTAAATAGTAAAAGGTAAGAGTAGCTATCTTGAATCTTGTTGTTTTTCCCCTTAGTATTGATCATGTTTCAATTAATGTATATAATCAAATTTGGCTATAGTTTAATTATCAAGTGATAGAGCTAAAAATAATTTTATGGCCTTCTTTCAGGGGATTCACTTAATAAACCAATGACATAGTGCATGCATTCATAGGGTTCTAATAAAACCCCCTAATTTTATTTCTACCCATCAGACTTATAATTAGAGTACCTCCCTATTTTCATTGAGAGGCATCCTATGTACCTATTTTTCTGGTTAAGTTCTTATATCCCTTTAATATTTCCACACTATCAGCCAAGGGAAATTCCCACATATAGATCTAACTCAAAACTATTTATAATTTCCATCCCATTTATTAAAGGTTTAACATAAAATACCTAGATGAATTATGAAAAATATGTCATCCTCTAGAAAGTTTTGATGTAGAAGCACTTATACAACTCAACATATGAACCCTTTTCATGTACACAAAATGTAATAGTCCATCCTTAGATATTTTAGGTATTCTAATTACAGTATACATATTGATCTAAATTATAGTGGAAATATTTTAGATATACTTGATGATTCTTCTTTGAAGGGTTGCAAAAGTACTAAAATGTGTTCAATAATTAGTTTTAGGTAATGTAGGTAGAATTTTATTAAAATTGTATGACCTTGGTGTGACAATTATCTCCATTTTTAGTTGCATTAGAGTTGGTAGTAACAATCAACCCTTCATATTAATAGCCACACACTGGACTCAATTTAATGTGTACATGCTATGGATTTTTAATGTTATGGATTTTTTAATGTTATAAATTGAATGTGTCTTCAAATGAAATGTATTTTGAATTTGTGCACATTAAATGTGGTTTTTAAATAACTTTCAAATCTTGTGCATTATTTAATTAGTTTGTTGATATATATTTTTTAATTGTTTAACATGCAGTTGTCATTTCATTGTTCACATGGATCCTAAATTTAACATAGAGGATTTTATACCTGATGCACAACCTGAAGGTCCCATACATCTAGATCCACCACCACAATAAAACCCCACACCTCCACACTCTCCACCTCCTAACCCTCCACCCCCTTGTAGTAGATCAGGCTCAATTAAGAGAGAGAATTAGAGAAAACCCTAATGTGATTCAGGGAAATATAGATTTGATAAAAAATGAGCCTAGAATCCCCCCTATCTCGCACGATTTGTATCTTTGATGCAAATTGTTGTCGATTATGTTCGATCTATTGATGCAGACCTAGATAGGTTCCATCAATGGAGAGAAGAGAGGAGACAATTCTATGCAAATGGATTGTCCTATAAAGAAATTAATTACCTTAAAATTACCAAACAAGCCATTTTCCAACATTTTTTTAGCCCCCAAACAAATGAACCAATTCCACCCACCAAAAAATGAATTTCAATTTTATGGTGTAGGCACCCGTAGACAACTGCAAATTTTTGGGATAGATGGTGGATGGTGTTTGATACTCCACCACATGGCAATTGTGAGGTGCCCCTATACTTTTTGAGAAAGTTATGGGTTGAGTTTGAGTTGGGTTTAAAACCCAACTATTTTGATATGAGGTCATTTCAAGGAGTTGTGCGTGGCATGCCCCAACATAGATTAGGAGCACTTGTCAATCCTCAGTGACATGCTCCAATTGCTCCTATTGTTCCTCCTCCTTCTCCTGGTGTTCCTGCTGCATTTCAGCAATAGACGATGTTGTCGACATTAGGATCATTGAGTTCTCTTTCAAGACATCTCACTCATCATAATATACATGCAACAGCTGAAGTGTCCAATAGAGAGCATGGAGGCTCAGGCTATGGGCATACTCAGGCATCCACTTCAAGTGACCCACATGCATCTAGGACAAAGTCATATACGAATTTACTATATTTTGAGAATCATCCTACACATGTATGTTCATCTTTTGAACTTAAATAATTTTTTTGAAATGTGAAAAATTCATGTAAATAATAACATCAAATTATATATATATATATATATCATATAATATTAATTCAAGAAGTGTTCGATGTAGATGCATGATCACACGATGCCTGAATCTCAATATGATCGTGTCTATATTTCGAGTGATGTAGATTTGGGCTCACCTTTTGGTCAGGTACAAACCAATATATATTTTAATTTGTGTGGATATATCTAATTTGATTTGAATTTGTACACATGTGTGAAATGATATATTATATCTAGATGCAGGGAGGTCATGTGATACCGAGTACCGACCAACCACAAGTTGTGGTGAACGCTCCTAAGTCATCATCAACTCAGGTGCATGCTTTCAAAAGTTTTTAAAGTTTAAATTAAATACACATCATATATCTAGTTTAATTTGAATTTGTACACATTTGTGAATGATCTATACATTGTTGTATCTATATGCATGGATTTCATGTGATACCCATGGCAGGCGCACTTGAGACATCATTAGTATTTATGCATGGGAAATCTCAGGTGTGTGATCATGAGGTCATATCATTCGAGGTTGTAAAATTTACTAAATCTCCTATACAATTTTTAGGGACCTTTTAAATATATATATATATTCGAGGTTTTAACATATTGTTTGTTTTATATGAATATGCAGGATATAGTAGATCAAGCATTTGGACCTTCTCAAGTGACAGTTATGCTACCCATTGAAAAAAATGTGCCAGTAGATTCACATGATCATATGGTAATTTATGCATACTAAAAATCATTTTTACTCTATTTACTAGATATTTAATTAGATTTATTTTTATCTTGAGTTTATATTTTCAAGTTTATATGTTAAATTATATCAAAATTTCTAAATAACTTTAAATCAAATTTCAAGTTTCTTGTACTCTTTTACAACATGATAGGGGTACATCTAGTCCACATGGAACAAAGAGGAGACTTTATTTGACTGATCTCCCTAATAGTTAGATGGTTTTAAATTTTATGGACTATAGATCTCTAGTTTTATTTAAATATATGTGTTGGACTTGACATATACATTTTGAACATGTTATTTCATGGACCATTTCACATACATTATATCGATTAATATGATCATGTTTGTGTTTATTTATATCAGTTGAATTTAATATGATGATTATATATGCAGTCAATTATGATCGTGTTATGTTCATTTTGATGATTATATGCACTCATCTATGTATAGATATTTTATCTAATTTTCAAGTAATACATGCACTATATAAATTCTTATCTAGAATCAAATTTCATATATATAATTTATCACACATGGTTAGGTATGAAATTAAAACATTCCTTAAATAGTTTAGATCATATTCATAATAGGTAGGGGTAATTTTATATTTTTCCAAATTTAGCAAATATTTGAATCACTAAACGAAAATCTATCTCCTTGTATGTAAAATGTATAATCATAAAATTGAACAATTATATAAATGTGGTAAATACAAGAAATAGAAATGTATAATCTATAAATTTAGACAAGATATTTAAAGTCACTAATAGGATTCATTGAAGTTCATACATCAAACAAACATATAATGTATATTGATGTTTAATGCAACTATATAACATGATGAAACCAATATTGCATGTAGATACAATTAAAGCTTATCAACTTTTAGGTCAAGACCACAAATTGATATTTACATAGTCTCTTGATAAAAAAAAATTATAGTGGCAATCACATGGTAGACCGACTTGATGAGAACCTGCAAAAATAATTAATGTAAGTAAAGTAACTATAGTTTTTTATGAAAAACTATAGTAAAAAAACTATGAAGGATGATGAAAAGGTTCATGTTGGTAGAGGATCGGCTGAATGGAAGAAAGTGTTTGATGCTGAGAAGAAGGAACTGTTGGATATGGTTGAAAAACATAAGAACCAACAGATTGAGGTGGCCAAAACTCTGAGTGGCCTTAACTAGTTTTTTGTTTGTTTTTGTTTTTGTTTGGTTTGTCTTTTGTCCGTTGTTTTGTTGGTTGGTGGCATTGGTTGTTGATTGTATTTTTTTACTCTGGCACCCGTGGTGGTTGGTTTTTTAGCTGTTGGGTTGTTGCTGGTAGAATTTTGATTACTTTTTGGAGCAACATTTTGTATCTGATGTATAGGGTTTCAGGTCCCTTCAAAACCTATTTTTCCCTATTAATCAAAACTATAGTTTTTATGAGTCATTTAACTAAATAATTCAAGTAAGAAAAGAACAATGTATAGTAAAAGTTAGAAAATTGGATCTTATAAATTCCTTACAAATTCAAGTGATGTTTTCCATACGATGGATTAAGGGGACCTAAGAGGATATAGCTTAAGGGGGGTCCTAAGAGAATTCCTTAAGGTGAGTTAAGAGAATGAATTAAGGGGATGCAAGAGGGTGGATTAAAGGAGTTTATTAGAATGACTTAAAAGGGATGTAAGAGGGTGGATTAAGGATGCATATCATGAGAGCCTAGGATATGGCTTAGCAGATCCTAAGAGAGGAATTGAAACTAAGGGAATTATGAGAGTGACTTAAAAGAAAGGGATGAAAGAGGGTAGATTAAGGGGATGTAAAGAGGGGATATGACTTAGGTTCCTTTTAAGAGGATGAAGCCCAATGGGATGTAAGAGGGTGGATTAAGGGGAGTTGATAGAATGACTTAAAGGGATGTAAGAGGGTGGATTAATGGGATGCATGTCATGAACCCTAGGATATGGCTTAATGGGTCCTAAGAGGATGGCTTAAGGGGAATTATGAGAGTGACTTAAGGGATGCAAGATTATGGATTAAGTGGATGTAAAAGGATATTACTTAAGGGTCCCTTAAGAGGATGGATTAAGGGGATGCAAGAGGGTGGATTAAGGAGAGTTGATAGAATTACTTAAAGGGATGTAAGAGGGTGGATTAAGGGGAGATGATAGAATGAATTAAAGGGATGTAAGAGGGTGGATTAAGGGGATGCATGTCATGAACCCTAGGATATGGCTTAATGGGTTCTAAGAGGATGGATTAAGGGAATTATGAGAGTAACTTAAGGGATGCAAGATTGTGGATGAAGGGGATGTAAGAAGATATTACTTAAGGGTACTTTAAGAGGATGGCTTAAGGGGGTGCAAGAGGGTGGATTAAGGGGAGTTGATAGAATGACTTAAAGGTATGTAAGAGGGTGGATTAAGGGGATGCATGTCATGAACTGTAGGATATGGCTTAATGGGTCCTAAGAGGATGGTTAAGGGGAATTATGAGAGTGACTTAAGGGATGCAAGATTGTGGATTAAGGGAATGTAAGAGGATATTACTTAAGGGTCCTTCAAGAGGATGGCTTAAGGGGATGCAAGAGGGTCGATTAAGGGGATTTGATAGAATGAATTAAAGGGATGTAAGAGGGTGGGTTAAGGGGAGTTGATAGAATGACTTAAAGGCATGTAAGAGGGTGGATTAAGGGGATGCATGTAATGAACCATAGGACATGGCTTAATGGGTCCTAAGAGGATGGATTAAGGGGCATAATGAGAGTGACTTAAGGGATGCAAGATTGTGGATTAATGGGATGTAAGAAGATATTACTTAAGGTTCCTTTAAGAGGATGGCTTAAGGGGATGCAAGAGGGTGGATTAAGGGGAGTTGATAGAATGAATTAAAGGGATGTAAGATGGTGGATTAAGGGGTTTTAAAAGAATAGCAAAAGGGATGTAAGAGGGTGGATTAAGGGAGTTTATAGAGATGAATTAAAAAGGGATGTAAGAATTGGATTACTTGGAGTTGATAGAATGACTTAAAAACCCTAAACCCTGAACCATGGGACCCTAAAGCCTAGGAGATGAACCCTAAACCTTAAAGAGCCCATATAGATATGTTATTCCTAAGCATCTCATGAACCTAGAAACCTAAACCCTAAAACATGGGACCTAAACCTAGGGATGAACTAAAACCATTAACCCATATAGATTTGTTATTCTAAGCATCTCATGAAATTACAAAGCTGTAAACCTAAACCATAGGACCTAAAGCCTAAGAGATGAACCCTAAACCCTTAAAACCCATATGAATTTTTTATTCTAAGCATATCATGAACCTTAGAAACCATAAACCATATGACCTAAATCCTATGAGATGTACCCTAAACTATTAACCCATATAGATTTGTTATTCTAAGCATCTAATGAACCCTAGAAACCCTAAACCCTAAACCATATGACCTAAAGCCTGGGGATGTACCTAAATCACATTAACCCATATAGATTTTTTCTTCTAGAAGTGACATACAATTTTTCACACATACCCCACTTAGAGTAGGGACCCCTTTTTTCTTTTGATTTTGGATGTCTCTTGGACCTTTGGTTTTATTAGTTTTCCCTTGAGGTCTTGGGATGTTGGTCTTGCTTACCTTGATCTTGCCCTGAAGGTTGAATCGATCAGACTTGGTTTTTATGGAAGTCCGGGTTTTGGCCTAGGTCCAGGATTTTTTGGCTCACTCGGATTTTTCTAGATCCTGGTTCATCGTCTGTCAGTGTCGGATTTTCCAGAGTCTGGGTTTCTGGCTGAATCCGGGATTTTCTTGCTCTAGCGGATTTTCCAGGACTTCGTCGGAGTCCCGGAGGGGTGTGTCGTCCATGGAATTTATGCTCACCATGATAGTCCAGCTGGCTCAGATTCTTCTGAAATTTTGTTTCGACCTCGGGTTTCCGGATTTCCTCATTATGTCTTGTCGGTCATTAATGCTTGAGGTATGTCTTCTCTAGCGCGAGTGTGGGTGGATTTAAAGTCTTTCAACGCTCTTCCTGATTTCATTGTTCATTTACTATTTGCTCTGGCACTTGAGTTTGTTCTTCTTGAGCTTTGGTTGTTGGATTTGATCTGCTCGCGTGTGATTTCCTTGGGCGTTCAAGTTGATTTTTTGCCGCTAGGGCATCCTGGTTCATGTAATTACCATTGGGCTCGAGATTCATTCAGACTTAATCCATGGTAAGTCATTGTTGACTTCTCCTATTGCTGTGCGCTTGTGATTGAACCTTCCGGGTTGTTGTTGATGATTATTTGGGTCGGCCCTTGCTTGTTTTTTTGTAATTTCATATTTATTGAGCTAGGGTTTGATCCATCTTTTTACGAATTTTCAATGCTTGCACTGCACGTCCCTTCATCTTATCAATTGAATTTTGGGTGTTCCTGGGCGTTCTTTTGAGGGCGTTGCCTTGTTGGCGTGTAATTTGGTATAATTTGTGAAAGTAGGGTTTCAGTATGTCGGCCCAAGGTTGTTAAGTTTGGTGGATTTTTCGTGACCCTCTTGTCCTGCGTCTGGCTCTACCTTGTTTGCAACACTTGAGACCCTGGTGTGCCCTAGTTTAATCGTTTTGAGTGAGAGTGCCTGAATTTTGAGCTTGCTCTAATGGCGGAGGTTTGGCTGTTAACTTTAGGGCATCATTGTTTCATCACGGGGATCAACCATTTGAGAGTTTTGGGAATTTAAATTCAAGTACAATCGAAAACTGGCTTATTGGGATTGATTTCGTGTCCATTAGATTTGGATGGGAGGTTTTGTAAGATTTCTTTACGAATTGTCTGCGCGTAGAACGTCGTCAGATTTCTGAGGTGTCCGCGAAATTTTTGTGCACCCGAATTTTCCCGAATTTTTCCTTTCCCCAAAGTATGATGAATTTTCCCGGAGTTTCAAGCTGTCCACGGAAATCTGAACTGTCTAGATTTTTCTGATTTTCTGCCTGGTTCCACATGATTTTGATTTTTGAAATTGGGATAATGAATCAAATGTTGGATAATGATTTCTTGTTGTTTAGTGGGTGAATCTCGTGATAATCATGTGTGTCTTTGTCTATATTGATGATTTATTTGATGAATGATGGCTTGGTAGCACGAGTCCGTCTAGGTCGGATTTCTCCGAAATTCTGCCCCGACTCCATTTTCTCGGATTGCCCCACTTTCCCGGATTACCCAATTTTCCCGAATTTTTGAGATTGATGATTAATGATTTATTTTAATGATTTTATGTGGTTTTGAGACTAACCTTTTGATTGAAATATGGATGATAATTGGATTTTCATGAGGCTCTTTTATGAATGCAGGCTGAATCAAGCAAGGCGGCGGCAGGAAAGTCCAAGGGAGATACAGAGGGATCCTCGGTTACAGATGTTGAAAGAACAAGGCTGGATATGAAGAATCAGTTGCCAGATAGTAAGGTGGCTTTAGTTTGGTTAGAGGTCTCAGATACGAATGTAGGAGCTTGGAGATATGAAGAGTTCAAAGAAAGATTAGCTCAGAAGGATTTATCGGTCCTGACCAAGGGAGTTGTGAAATCCAGACTGGCTCATGTGGTAGGATTTCCTCCTGCGGTGCATTGCTATGAATTGATATTGGAGTGTGCCCGCCATTATGACTTTGATACGTAGAGGATTGTCAGCACTGATGGGAGAGTATTGGAAAATTTCAATCCAGTTTCCATTGCCTAGGCATTTGATATGCCAGACTTAGCATATGTGTGTGCCTTGGACATGGACATGGCTAGGACTTATTATGAGGATTAACCTGCCAAAGCCCAGCAGATGATCAATTCCTCACTTGAAAAGCCAAAATCTCATTTCTCCAAGCTGCCTAAACAGTTACACAGGGTCAAGTTTCGACAAGATATATATGATGCAATCACACTGTTAAGCATGGTGGTAGGCTTGAAGAGTGCTGGGGCATTGGAGAATTGGATGGTGCACGTCATTAGCAGGATTGAGCAAGGCATTAATTACCATTGGGCAGGGATTATCAGTGCAATGATTGACAGGCAGATGAGAGATGTGTTAGAAACCAAGAAATTCACTATGACATCTTATGTGGTATATGTACTTGCCAGATTTTATCCATATAGGGGATTGAGTCCAAAAGGAACATTTGGGAAAGATGTCATCTATGAGGTGTATCCTGAGCTACACCTAGGGAATCTAAATTATAGAAGAGAAAATGATGCATTCACTATGCATATTACCAGGTTGCTTCAGAACACAGAGCATGTGAGAATTTCTGATGGAGCCAAGGAACTGATTAAAAGATATGGAGCCTGGTTTATACAATTCCCCACCTTTTCCTATATCAAAATTGATGGATGTCTGACTGCTCCATACAGACTTCCAAGATATCCCACTGACCATATCATACTCTTGGAGGTTACCCAGCAGATATGTGATTTTGATGCTGTTTTCAAAAGGGAGAAGCACAAGACAGGGTTTGGTGGGGATTTTCCTTTGAAAATTGGTATAAGTGAGGTTTTCCCTTCGATCCAATCAGCTCAAGCATCAGGGGAGGAGTTGAGTACTTTTTTCTTCTCTTTCCATTCCAAGAGGGTAAATTTTGACATCACTAGTGAAGCACAGAAGAAGGCTACTAAAGAATATCACCACAAAGATGATCTAGAGGACTATTGGGCGAACAACAAGGATGAATTTGAGGTGAAGAAGAAAAGATATTCTAGTCTTCCAGTTGATGTAATCAGAATGTACAATGTCAAGTTGATTCCTGATCAGTTAGAGGATGATGGTAATTTAGTCCAGGATCACGCATTTGAACCAGTCAAGGACAAACCCATTGGAGAGGTAAACTGGGCAGAAAGTGAGATAACTGAGCTAGAGGAATTAATGGCTCCTATTATAAAGTCCACCAAGTCATGGCTGAAACATAAAGTATGGGAATTGGAGAGTGAGAAGGTACCTTGTACTTTCAATCTGATGGGAAATTTGAATGCTCATTCCACCTCAGAGGAGTCTGGTGAGGATGATTCTACAAGAAAAACTAAGGTAGGCTCACCTTTCAAGATTAAAATCAAAAGCCCTAAGGAGAGTGAGCCTGAACAGAAAAGGAAACCCAAGGGAAAGAAGAGGAGTCAAACTTTGAAAATAGGTAAGTCTGCAGAAGAAGAAGAACTTGAGAAAGTAGAGAAAGAAGACTCTCCTCCAGAGCCAAAAAGGGCAAGGACAACTAGGGATTCTAAGAAGAAAGGTCAAGGAACATCCAAGGATAAGGCAGACCCTCCTATGGTTGAGGTGGAGAGCTTAGGAGAGAAACCTCGGGTTTATTCGAGAAGGTCAAGGACCCCATCTCCCAAGGAGACTATGCAAAAGGCAGATCCTCTTCCAATAGCATCCACGGTGGAACAACAGAAAGACACCTCTCCTTCATTGGGTATACCTGATCAGACAACTCATGAAGAACATGGGACCAGTGAAGAGGTGGAACTGTTTAAGGAAGGGGAACTTTATGGTGTAGCTACTGAGTTTGAGGTAGGAGATGTTGAAATGCATCCTTCTCCATTGGTACAGTATGAGGATTCTCCTGCAAGTAGTAAAGATAATAGATCCCCTGATAAGGAGGATGTTCTTGTTAAGACTTCATCACCCCTGCAAGAAGAGGAGCTAGAGTTGGAATAAAAAGGTAATCAATCTCTTGAAAAAGAAAAGAATGAGGCGACAGATCAGAATGAGGAGGTTAAGAAGGACAAAACCCAGGTGGATCCTGCTGTCCCGGATTGGCTAAACAAAGAGATCAGAAGCAAACAGGTCATTTTTAAGGACACTCCTCTCAATTGGGATGAAATGTTGGCTAAGATTGGAAAGGGTAAGAGGAAGAAGGTAGCCAAGGTGGTTTCCAAGATTGAAAGGGACGAAGCTAGTAACAGGGTTATTCACATTGCTACCCCTGCTGCTGATAAAAGTAAAGATGAAGTCACCGTGAAAGATTATGATATACAGACTATCAATCTTGGGCCTACTTCTATGGAACAGGATATTGAAGAATATGAGGGATCCAGTGTAGTGATCATTGAAAGATTGAGGAAGGAAACGCAGTCTAAGCATGAACTAAAAAAAGAAAATGAAAAGCTTAGGAAATGTCTGGAAGATCTGATGAAGCCTCTACAATGTTTTCACCCGTCCTCTTCTGCTACTGTTGGTTTCTTGCCAAAGGAGACTATTTCTGAGTTAGAAAAGATGAAAGCTTCTACTCAGGCTACAGTAAATTGGTTGAGGGAGGTACAAGCTAAAGGAGATGATGCAATAAAGGAGATCCTTTCAACTGGAAAGGATGCAGTAAGGGCTAAGGATTCATTAGATTATGTTTTATCTTAGAATAAGGAGGACACTGATCTCTTATTGTAGAAAGCCAAGACAATCATGGAGTATGGTAAGGATCAGCTGATGGTTGATGGAATTTTCTCCTCATCTAGGGTTAATGAGCCTTGGGAGTGGTTTGAAGCCCTGCAAATCTGGAAAAAGGTCATCAGAAAGATCTATAAACAAAAGAAGCAAATTGATGGTAATTTGACTAATGCTTATGATGGATGTATAACCTTTTTTGAGGTAATGACTGGTAGGAGGAAGATCGCCCCTAAGTACCTGAGTTTTGAACAATTGAAAAAATGGTGGCATGATGTCTATACCCCAGACATTGAGGATTATGTGAGAGGGCACCAACTGGATGATGCAGCGACTTATCTGGTTGTGATGGATAAGTATCTTGCATACAGGGTGATTGGGATAAAACCGTTAAGCAGTCGAAGGAAGAAATTGACTCAATTGAATGTCGGCTCAAAATCCTACCCTTGCCACCTATTGCTGAGTTGGATAGGGTACTGTTGAAAGTTCATGAATTGCTGGACTAGAACAAAGATAAGGGAGGCGGAAGTTAATACCATGCTACTTCGTGATTTGTGCTTCCCTATTATTATAGGGCATGTTTTGATCCGAGTTGCATTGGGGAATGTGTTGTGGCCGACCTTAATGATGTATCAGCATTTAATGTGTGCCTTATTTTGAATTTCCTAAGGCCGACTTTTTTTGGCTATTTTATTTTGTAATGTTTGGCTAGGCTGACATGTTTTGGGGTTCTCTTTAAATTGGCATTCTTGCCTCATTTGTGAGGGTTGAACAGGTAGTAGAGAATTAGACAAGCTAGACTAAGAGAAGAGCTAGAGCATTTTTGTAGTAGAAGTAGTAGTTAGTTCTCTTGAGCAAGTGTTGTAACACATAACAGTGGAATTGTTGCTATACTTTGGTGATCTAATACAATTAAAGGCATTGTGGTTTCTCTGGTGAATTCCTTTGTGTTAGTTTATCTTGCATGGCTCTTGTTGTTCCTTCTTTTGAAATTTCTTGAAGAAATTGGATTGATGTTAGATCTAGAATTAAATTAGATTAGTGAATAATGTTCGTGATTTCATATTTGGAATGTCTGTAGCAATCTCTGGTCAATACTCCCAGTAACTATCTGATTGTAGTAGACTAGTGAAGTCGACCTGGACCATACATTTATTTGTGCTTAGTTCGATTGTGGATGAATGTCTATGATTTGAAAATCTATATGCCTTAGAAGATTGCACCGTTCTTGTGATATTGCATTGTGGGTTAAGCAGGAATTGGTTATTTGAGATTGGTCCATTCCAGATATCTATCATTTGCATTGTTCATCTTAGAAATAGTTTAGATTTCATTATACCTCTTACACCCTCATCTTTTGTTTTTTTATCATTTGGTTAGATTTAGGATTTAAGATCATCATATTGCAAATTTGATAAATTGGAAAGATACAGTTTGCTTGTAGTAAGGTCCGATTGTGATTACCAGCATTTTCACATATTATCTGAGTTGTTTATGCATTGTCATGACCTGACACCCGAGAGACCTTGGGGTGATTTTAGCACTTGTTGTTGAGAATTCACCTTTCAAGAGAGAGATAGAATAATATTTCTCAATCTGAGTTGTTGCTATGCAGAAAACACCATCAACACTAAGCATCTCATGAACCCTAGAACCCTAAACCCTAAACCATAGGACCTAACTTGCCTAGGAGATGAACCCTAAACTCTTAAAACCCATATAGATATGTTATTCTAAGCATCTCATGAACCCTAGAAACCATAAACCATAAACCATAGGACCTAAAGCCTAGGATACATGAACCCTAAACCATTAAACCATATAGATATGTTATTCTAATCATCTCATGAAACCTAGAAACTGTAAACCCTAAACCATAGGACTTAAAGCCTAGGAGATGAACCCTAAACCATTAACCCTAAGACCTAAATCCTAGGAGATGAACTAAGGGGATGCAAGGGGATGGATTAAGGGTAGATATATAAGGATGGATTAATGGTACATAAGAGGATGGATTAAGGGGTCCTAAGAGGATGAATTAAGTGGAATTAATAGAGACTTAAAGGGATGCAAGAGGATGGACTAAGGGTAGATATACAAGGATATAGCTTAAGGGAATTAATAATAGTGAGTACTTTCATATATGCAAGAGGATGGATTAAGGGTCCTAAGAGGGTGGCTTACAAGGAGAGGACTTAAGGGATGCAATGGATTACGGGTAGATATATGATGATATGGATTGTCCTAAGAGGATGGCTTACAAGTGTTGAGAGGACTTAATGGGATGCAAGTGGATGGATTGGAAGGGTAGGCATATGATGGCTTCTTAAGGTGAGAGTGACTTAAGGATGCAAGAGAGGATGCAAGGATTGCTGGGTAGATATGAGGATGTATGGATTGGAAGGGTCCCAAGATGACGTCCAAGGAATTAATAGAGAGACTTCAAGTGGGATGCTGAGGATGACTAAATGGCATGTAAGAGGATGGCTTAAGGGGTCCTCCTCAAGAGAATGACTTAAGGATATTAAATCAATTATAAACTTTATAAAATGAAAATGAATTAAATTTCTAGTTTTATATATTTATACTATCAATTAAATGTATCTAGAACTATATATAGTTACCTATCTCTAGATCCAAACTTACATTGTAATATATATGCATCTCCTCTCTTTTTTGTAAAGCATCTAGTTTTGGGAGACCTGAAACAAAAAAATGATATAAAACTTTAATTAGGAAATGACTAAAGACAAATATATATATAGACATGTATATGTGATAAATTTTTAACTACATATTGACTATCAATTAAATATATCAACTATATACTTACCAATATTTATTTACTCCATTGTACCATCCTCAAGATCCTCTCTTTTGTATTGCATCTGCTTACTGTCTCATGATCATCCATTGAAAGTGTCCATAAACTTTATTTTCAGCTGGCCTCCCTTGATATCTAACTAGTTTTATATTGGTTGCCAAAATCAAATGTGAATAATGTATAATCTTCATGTGTAGGCAAGCCATTCTTTCTTATCAAATATTTTCTAAGCCAAGTGCCAACAACAACCACTGAACCAGTTGGATACTCAAATTTGTCATCATCCACTCTAGGATGTACCAACTTATGTTTTCTCTCAACACATATAGCCAACCAATACTTCATCTCCTCTTCATTCCCCTCAGGTGCAACAACAACATACACATGTCCTGCAAAAATAAATAATTTTTTTAATAAAGAGTGACTTATATTTAATTCGCATATAAACATGCATACATATAAAATTCAACTCAATTTAATGTACCTTCTTGTACAAGATCCGAAACACGATCATAATCATTTGATGCAAACACTTGATTATCTTCAATTGTCGTTCCATATCGAACATGTGTTAGTGTAGGTGTTAAGGCTCTTTGTTGCCATTGTTTGACCCATTCCATATTTCCACATGCCTCCCAATCACCTGCAATACAAAATTGACAAAAGCATACCAGCTCCCTTGTCCATATTGTCCATGTATTTGCATTTGAACTCCTAAACGAATGCCATTTTGCAAATCCATTAATTGTTTCATAATCTTGTCGAGAAAAAATATCATTTTCTTCAACTAACCAAAAGAAGCATAGAATTATTGAGCTCTCACTTGTTCTTGTAGATAATTTTCTATTGCACCAATCTACAATTGCATGTGCATCTTTGAGTTTCATAGCATCCTCAAATTTTACTTGCTCTCTAGCAAGAGCTCTTTTCACACATGCACCTGCTCCATTGTGTTCTCCCTTACCATGTCCAGCTTCAAAAAAAATCCACATGTGTTGGATATTATTTTCCTTATGAACTCTACACAACCAATAAAACATTCTAGCATTTTTGAATTGACCCGTGCAATTATCCAACCATATGAGATGTTCTCTCATTTGAATTCCTCTCTCTTTTAATTTTTTATAAAATATATCAAAACAATATTGAACAGACTCAGATGAATGTAATCGATTATCACTTACACAAAAATGGTACTCTAAAAAAAGATCTATTATATTCTCTTCTATCATCTGCATGTCTATAAACTATATGAACAAATACAGCTACTTGCACTGAATTAGGGACATCGGGTGGATTTCGAATCTCTTCTTGTGGAGCAAGAGTATAATTTTCAAGAAAATCAACAATTGATAATATAGTTCCACTGTCGTGTTTTGCATAAACATTTACTCAACTTAAATGAGCATACTAAGAGTTTTGAACATATTTAGGTACAATATTATCTTTAAATTCTTTAATAAATGCATGCACACTAAATTTTGCACAATTAGCTCACAATGTTTTCCATTTTTTCCATCTTTTAAAGAATAATCAACATTTTTAAACCTTTTACATCCACTAATTGTTGTCCAAATTCATCTAAACTACTTTCATGCATTCTCCTTTAATAATGAAAAGTTACTTTCACATCTATCGTGATTCCATAGAAATACATGCTTTTAAAAAAAATGAGTTTCCATTTAAAGAGGGATCACAAAACAAACCTACTATAAAATCTTTGATTCTTTCAGGTGGCATATTAATTCCACAAATGTCTTGCATAATTTGGTTAGCATGCAAAGTGCATCATATATATCAAAATATATCATAATAATAACAAAATTGTACATGAGTCTTACAACAACAAGAGATTTGTTGCTTATTAATTCTAACATACCAAGGTTTACAGTTTTCGAATGATCTTTGACTTATGTTAATATTCAATGGTAATATTGAAGCATCTTAAAACATATATAACGGCTTTGAGTTTCCATATTTTCGGGATTTGAGTCTCACTCAATTGTGGAAACCAAACTTACCAAGACACCTTCACGTTAGGTGATACTCTTGTATTATCATACCAAAAATTTTCGATTAAAGATTTAATTTCATTAGTTAATTTCATGTCTAATCTTGGGAGTCTACCACAAAAACTCCAAATTTGATTAATTGGATCCTTTTCAATACTTTCTCTTCTTTTAGCAGCTCCTATCAAAGTTTTGGGATTTACTTTTATACACATTTACTAATCTTACTTAACATTCTTTTCTTTGCTGCTTTCATTAACATAGCGCTTGTTGCACTAAAACCTGTGATTCTTCATTCTTAGATTGACTCTTTCTTACCCAAGTAAAACAAATAGCATTAGCAAACAATTTCTGGAGATATGTATGACCTGGTTCTACTAACTTCATCTTTCTCTTTGCCTTGCCAAAAAATAATTCACTTTTCATCACATTTTCATTTTCGACATTCTCATCAATTGCACCATGAGTTGACATTGAAATCCTAATTTCTTTCTATAATTTTTTTTTTTTATATATTCTATTTCCATAAGTTCTAATTTGTCTCCAAGAAACTTTACCACAAAGGTTATCTAGCACTTCTTTTTCAATTGCAAAAAAAACATTTTCACCTTCACCCATGTACAAGTGTGCCTACTCTCAATTCATGCTGCTCTACTCTTTCATTTCAATCATAAAAGGGATTTCATTCTCATTTTCATCAATATGAGGGTTTTCATTCTCATTTGCATTCTTATAAGTTATTTTATCATTTTTTTGTTTTTGCATTGTTTCAACCCTAGAATTATTGATACCATCAATGGTGTATCCAACTTTAGCTAAATAACTAAGATCAATATTATCAAGACTTGGGTTTGAAGACATACCTAGATACATTGTTTGAATAGGTGCATTTTCCATATCATTGGGAGGTGAATTTGAAGACATACATGAAGTTGTTTGCATAGGTTCTATTTCCATATCATTCAAAGTTGAAGTTGAAGGAATAGTTGGGTTTGTCTCCATAATTGCATTTTCTTCCAATATTCACCATCTCCACATTTGCATCATCTACATTCATTTCATCCTTAATGGTTTCCTCTTCAACATTCATGGAACTAGATGCTTCCAAATTTTTCATTTGATGAATCATTTCTCTTCTATCCCTTTGTCTTTTTGCCTCCATTTCTTTATTTGCATGAATTTCTTCGAGTGTCTATTAACTTTCTACATTTTTTTCTTTGCCTTGTCTTTGATCCCATGGTTACCAAACCCTCTTTTATAACAAAACAAATGATTCTTAACCTATTTTCAAATTTCCATCTCCTTCAAATATTCAAATAAAACTATGTAGTATGAAGATCCTTTCTTCTATAAAATTTGAAGTACAAAAACATCATGAAAACATCCAAAAGTTCTCTTTTTCCAAATATTCTTGTACTTGATTCCACTTCAGAAAATTCAACCTGCACTTATCTCTTCCAACAATTTAAATAGAATAATGCCCCGCACAAGAAAAATTTGTAATAAAAAACGCAAAAAATGGCACTTTCGAACTGTACTGCAAAAAAGCAATGTTGCAGAAAAAATGTGCTTTATCAGTATTTTCCAAATCGGGAAAAACGGTTATATAAGAAATGTGTATGCGTTATAAAACACATACATGTTCTATTTTAGGAACGTGTATGCATTACCTTTACCCAATAGGTAAATAGATAACACATACATGTTTTATTTAAATAATGTGTATGTGTTTTAATAAAGTGTACACGTTATTAAAATTTTGAATTTCCAACCCACATGTAGCCTTCTTTTTAGGCTCGGGAAAGGCTTGGCAATCTAACCCTTAGCCTTTGACCTACAACTAAAAAACTAAGGTAGATTGAAGAAGAATGTCCAACTTTGGCAATATGGCTGATGGACTTTTTTTTTCTGAATCAAACTATAAAAATTAAAACCCATTA
>VDFB02141125.1:0-23141 GCA_007258455.2 Sequoia sempervirens
CTTCTTGAGACTTTCCAGAATAGTTATGTGACCACAAAATAAATAAGATTGCACTTCTGTAGATTCAAGGTTCACTGGATCACTGACCGCCATAGCATTCAACATGGTTTCCATCTTTGGACCAATTAGCCCTCTAAGTTCACCAGCTCTTTCCACAACTCTGTCATTATCACATTTCAAGCTCTTTATTTTGTCAAGTAAGGATATAACTTGACCTTCTTTCTCTCCAACAGAAACAGTTAAAGGATCAAAAGCATCAGAAATAGCAGCTAACTCTTTCTCATGATTCTTAACCTTCTCATTTTCCTTAGTAAGTTTTGACAAAGACAAACATGACTTATAAATCCTTCCACCTTCTAATAATGCACTTTGAACATTTTTCACAAAGGTAGCTAACAGATATTTTTCATTAGCTATCAATCCTTTCAACCTACTGATCTTCCTAGCTAGCATCAAATTCCTTCTAAACCTTGACCAAAGTTGACTTCTCAAGTGACTCAAAATGAGTACTTACCAAATTTATAAGTTTATTCAGCTCATCAGAGGAAGAACCGGATGGATCCTTAACATAAGTAGGCATGATCTTCTCCAAAATGTCAGATGCCAGGTTCAATAACTCACTGTCCTCAATGT
Source organism: Sequoia sempervirens (assembly GCA_007258455.2). NCBI lineage: Eukaryota > Viridiplantae > Streptophyta > Pinopsida > Cupressales > Cupressaceae > Sequoia > Sequoia sempervirens. Next base: position 634 of record VDFB02141125.1, read on the forward strand.
GAGACTTCAGAATTTCTTCCCTAGCCTTAGCTTGTGCAAATGATGCGACTTTCATTTTCTGAATTGGGGACAAGGTAGACAAATGAATAGGAGCATCTCCCAACTCAATATCAAATTCTTCCTTTTTCTCTTCTAGAAAATTCTTCACTACCTCTACAATGTCTCTTGCCTCTACTGGAACTCCTTTGACTTCAACCCTCTTTTTCTCAACCACTGTTTCCACAACCACAAATTTTTTCTTGTCATTTAGAGCTTCAACTTCTTCAACTGATATCTCCTTTTCTTCAATAGACACAATTTTAGGAGCTTCAATCTCCATAGACTCTTCTGTATCATGTACATCAGGAGAAATATGTGTGTCCACAATTGTAACCTCTTCATTTACCAGACCAGATGAAATATCTTCCACATGCTCTTCTTCAAAAACAACATCAATTTTGTTCTTTAATAGAACTTTCTTCATAATCCTTTTTGTTTCTTTTTCTACTTCTTCAGTCTTACCCAACATAAGCTTGTTTGTTCTTGTTTTGCTTTTGAACTCTTTTTTTGCTTCTTTTAGGATTGACTTCATTTCTTCAACAGACATTACCAGACTTAGATTTGCAAGAACCTATTCTCTCAGCTGCTCTTCTTTAGTTTTGGCACCAACTCTCCTCATCTCCAAAATTTTGTACAATTCCTTAGGAAACTGTGCCATTATCTCAACAAGAGTCATATTGAAATTGTTCAAATATTTTATTGTAGCCTCCTCAAAAACTCTTTGACCAATAGTATCAAAGGTACCATACACTTCACACAGGACATTAAGATTTCTATCCTTAATTATACCTCTTTCAACTTCCTATATTGACATACCTGGTTTTTCAGGCTTTATCTTCTTCTTTGCTTTCTCCTCTTCACTAGAGGGCTTGACTATTGTTGCTACAGGGGTGCTCATATGCTTTATTTCTCTAAATTCTTCATCAGATTTTGTCTCTTCATCATCTGAAACAGTTGTATACACTCTTGTGCTCTTATCCTTCTTCCTTTTACCTGATGCCTTAACTTGAGCTTTTGCAGGGGCTAACTTCTTTGCATGACCGGATAGGGGTGTTGAGCTCCTTGTTGATCTAGTTCGAGCAGAGGATGTTTCCATACTAGAAGATTTAGTTTTAGCAGGCTCTTTTCCTTTTTCACTTTCAACTTGTTATCTTTTCCTTCCGGCTTCTCTTATAGCTTCTACAAGTATGCCCATGCTTTCTGCAAAGACTTCCACTTCTTTCCTCACTCTCTAAACTATCATTGGTTTCTTCAATTTCTCATGGACTTGTATATTTTTCTCTGCATATGTTCCAAACCTTTCTTCAAATAGATCCAAAGGCTTACTCAATAGATGTTGTGTGTATAGCTCCAAGATTATCTCCTCAACTTCATAACCCATTGGCATAATCCAGACAGTTTTAGGTTCTGTCACTTCCATCAAGCACTGATCAATATCCACCATAAAACAAATTGTATCCTTATACTTTTCCACAATAGAAGTGGGAATTATTTCCCTTGCTTGCATTCTATTTTGAAAGTTTTTGAGATATCCCCAGATTGCAGTTTTCTTGGCTTACAAATCACCAATCTAATCTGAATAGCAACAGGCTTATCACTTTTCCAATGCACTTTCACAACTCCTGGAACTTCATCCATGAAATAAAAGAATAAACATAGCAACAGATTACTGTATTTAAAGGAATTCTTCTTGTCTTTCTTAATCTTACCAATATTCTCTATAAGCTAACTTTGAAGTAATTCACATAAATCATACTATGCATTCTCCTTTACCATTTGATAGGCTGCATATATGGTTGTACCAGATATAGAATTTTCTCGACTAGAGTGATATATCTTATAACCAATAACCACCGAGGAAAACTTCACACCCACATCAATCATGTTATCAATTTTCATCACTCTTCTATCAAATATAGAACTAGTTGCATCAGTGACTGTTTGATTTTTCATAGACTTCAAAATTGGCAATCCACTGGAGGAATTTAAACCTGTAACAACACTTATAGCCTCTTTTGTAATCTTGAAGGGTTGATTCAACCACATGAATTCAGCATGAACTCGACTCAAGATGTACCAGACCCATTCGCTTTCATCAAACACGGGAAATTTCACAATCTACGTGAATTTCTTTTCCTCTAGGGTTTTAAATTTAGGCTTAACACAGAAATTCTCTCCAACAATGTGTTTGGAATACAAGTTTAGCAATTGCAAGCTTCCTAACTCCTCAATATTAGCATGAATGTATGCCCTAATATCTTCAATGTGCAAAACATTGTACGGAACAGACAAAAATGCACCCAAGGGCTCAGTCTCAATAGACTTGAAAGGATGCCACTTGAACTTCGAACGAGGTCTATCCTTGACTTCAACTACCAATGGAGTAGCCATTTTCACAAATTCATAGGTTTACAAGTTTTCCTGAAAATACCTTTTAGCTGGATTAGGGTTTGAACTTCGAATCGCCTTCACACTTGAATTCTTACCAAATTTTACCAAAGTTTGCTTCAAAGCTCTTCAAACTTCTTCTCAAAATGTAAAGTGACAAATGAAGGATAGAAATAACCTTTTATCATTCGCACACCTAACCTTTTTGACGTAATAAATGCATTTTCTCTAACTCATCCAGATACCTTGTTTCCATACACTATAAAAGATAAATCTTATGCGGACCTTCAATTCTGCATAAATACTCTCTCTAATTGTTCAATAGCATCTATAGATCATCAATACAATCACTGAACTCATGCACATCCTGGTGTCAATTTCCTGTAGGGGGTTTTGAAAGATTTTCTTGACAGTTCCCCCTAGGCTTGAGGCCTTAACCTAATTCTCAAAGGAATTACCAGAAGTTGATTCTGGTGCTGGCTCATTTCCTGCAATAGAGGGACTCTTCTTCACTCATGTCTTCTTCATCTGCTTCTTGATCTGATCTGTAGTAACTTTCCCTTTTCCTTTTTCATCCTTCTGCATGTTTCTTCTCTAATTTACTGGACCTCTTTTGCAAAATCTAGCAATATGACCAGTTTTGTTGCAATTGTAGCACACCACATTTCTTTTTCTAGACCAGTTGTTCCACTATCTTTCTCTTGATCTACACTAGTTAGAAATATGGCCAAATCTATTGCATGTATAACATCTAACATTTCTATACAAGTTGTTCATCACATTTTTGCATTCATTTGACTTATGACCATACTTGTTATGATTAAAGCACTGACCAGAGAATGATGGACCACTTGAATTCATTCTAATACTGCATTGAGCAGCCATATGACCAAATTTATTGCAAACATAACATATACCATTAAAATTTTGAGCATTAGGTTGTCTTACCGAATACCTTCCAATGTTCATATGATTTCCTTTTCTAAACCTCCTTTGTCTAGATCTAAAACTTTCTCCTTTCTCATATCCAAGACCTCACTTGTCACCATCAGTCCTCTGACTTTTAATCAGTTCATCAACCTTGGCTGAGCTAATCTTGAACTTCTCCTTGAATTCATTTGCAGTAGCAAGTTCATCTCTGAGATCATCAATGCACTTTTCAAGCTCTTCCTCATTATGTTTGGATTGTTCTAACTCAAGTTCCAACTGAATGAATCCATCACTAATTCAACTGCATTCTTCAGATTTATCTTTCAAGGATTGGGCAAGCTTTTCTTCATTTTTCTTCATGTCTTCAATTTCCATGGTCATCCTCATCATAATAGATTTTGTCTCATGCTTCAGAACTACATTATCCTTGGAAAAAAATTTACAGTCTTCGGTCTTATCCTTCAAGGCTTGACTTAGTTGTTCATCTACAATGCATTTACTATCTTCCTGCTTGATTTGATCATAGAGTTCCCTTCTCTTCTCTATGGAATTGTTTATTTTTTCTTTCAATGACTCAATGAATCTCTCAGCATTCATGAGATTTCCTTGTAATTCTCGGACTTCATATTTTTCCTAATCAAGATCATCGAGTGCCACCATAAGTTGTTGTTGAAGACTACTTGAATCCATTGAAACACTTTCCAAGATCTTCCCCAAGCTTTTAAACTTCTTTAAAGGAACTGAGCTCTGATACCAATTGTTGGAATCAAGCAACACTGAGAGGGGGGGTGAATCAAAGTTGTGCAATTTTTAACTTTATTAATTTGATCATTAAAGTGTTGATAACATTCAACCAAAATAAAGATGCATGCACATAAGACAAATAACCACAACACCATAACACAAGGATTTTTTACGTGGAAACATTGTTAGGGGAAAAACCACGATGGAGGTCAATCCATAATATTGTTCTGAGTATACTCAAAAGAAAAGAATACAAAATGAGAATGCACTTGCATTCAAGAACACTTCCTAGAGCTCACTGCTCAAAAACTGAAAGGCTCACTGCCTTACAAAAGTTTGAAATACTTCCAAAGATTTGAACTGATAAAGTAGCATCTACAAATGCCTAATTATAGTTTCGGTTAGGCTCAACAATAGAATTTTGGACCTTATGACTAATTCTGCTCTTCTACTCTATTTTGCTTCAATTCGTACCAAAAATCCTTTTAATGCACAAGTGAAATTGTGCATAATCGCTCTACTAACCTTCTGAAATTCACGACATACATCAACTCACATCGAACACACACCAAAATGATATAATCGATCACTTATATATATCTGCCACCAGCAATTCAATCACTATATGTCAGCTTCAACAAAATAAGAAATATTCACAAACAGTCAGCTCAAATCATCCATAATATTCAATGCGCATCCACAAGAGTCGGCCACAACATAGTGAGGACCCAACCCAAAATATTCGAACACAAAAATACTTAAACAATAACTCCTCAAATATTCATGATGCACTATGTTCACCAAGTCGGCCTCCAAATACTGATGAACATAAAATTAGTTCACCGGACCTTCTAACTTCCACCCAAATTGATATAAGGCACCAAGATTTACAGATAACACATATTATGCATCAAACAATACTCCCTAAGATTCACAGCACAAAATAATAATAGAAAATTTGCATATGAATCAAAGAACATGAATCTACTGAATGCTTTGTTCTAACTTAACAGATAATCACTGATCTTCAATCTGTCTTCCGGTATGAGAAAATTGCAACGTGTGGATCGACTAGCTGACAAGGGTTTCCATCAATGACAATACCATAAAACATGTGCAGTGTCTCCTTCCAACATTCACATCCATTTATTCTACTTCTAGATCATGCATTGTTACAAGTGATAACAAGAATTGAATAGATGTTAGCTTCATAGCAGGAGATAATATATTACCATAGTAAATTCCCTCCACCTAAGAATATCCCTTAGAAACCAACCATGCCTTATGCTTCTCAACACTACCATCAAGACCATAATTATTCTTGAACACCCATTCACAACCAATAGGTTTACATCCATCAAGTAAGGGTACTAGATCCTAAGTATTATTTTTCTTCACTGCAACCATCTCTTCATCCATGAGTTTAATCCAAGAATCTACATCACTCATACCCATATCCTATCTAACATTCCTAGCCTCATCAATGTTAGAAATCAAAGAAAAAATGCATTAGGAATCCAACAAGGAATACCAAACCTTTTTATTGTCGCCTAACACATGTAGACCTCCTCAATTGTTGAGGTCGAGATTCTTCTTCTTCTTTGGAACTTTTAGAGTTGCTTGATCTCTCCTCATCATCACATCTAATAGGGGTGTGTAGTTCAACTTTCATTGGAGTAGGTGGAATTTTAACTACCTCATATTTCTCCTTTTTCTTTGGTTGTAGATCAATAGTGAAAGGTTCCATTGAAGGGAACACAATATACTAAGAGGGGGGGTGAATCAGTATTTGCAAAAAATCTTTAATTCAATATTAATTACCATTAATAACATCTCCAATCATGAACCTCAAAACATTAAAGTAGCAAGTATTAATCAAGTAACACAGATGCACACATTCACACAAAGGACACCAAATATACGTGGAAACCCAAAATTGGAAAAACCATGATGAGAAGAGTTTCTTGGAGCTATTATCCAATCCAGCCTCACAAAGTAATGAATAAATTACAATCATGAAGTAGGCACCAACCTACTGTTGAACATAGGTTGTCACTAATGTCAAAGAATTGTCAAAGGTTGCCAACAGTTGTTATCAAAGGATGTTAGGATTGTCAAAGATGAAAGAGATTATAGGATTACTAGAAGTATCATACTTGAATTATCATTATATTCCCTTGACTTAAAGTGTTATGTATTTGGAAGTTGTAATGATAAAGAATTTATCTTATCAATTATATCAAGTAACATACATTAAGTTCTATTGAGATGTGACTACCTTTAGATAGTTGGTGTTTTTATTATACCATGTCGAGTATGTAGTCAACATGAGTGTGGTGGTCTGAAAGTTAGTTCAAGGATATATTTTGGGCAAAGAGATTTATAAAAATGGTTGGAATTTCTTTTAGAAATGCATGTTTTCTCTACAATTTGGAAGGAGAGTATACCTACACTTGTTTTCAATCATTTTTTAGAGTTTTTGGAGGATATGTTTAGTGTGCAAGAAATTTGAAGTTTCAGAAGGTTCTCTATTCCTAATTAAAGTTCAAGGCATGTGCAATAACAGCTAGTAGCATGTGGAATTCAAATATTGTGTGTGGAGTGAGGATAGGACCTACTTTTAAGGTCCCTATAGTGGTGCATGACATCAAGTTCTTTTGGGAGTAAGGAATTTATGTTTGAACCATTGTATTACATGTTTTAGCTAGTTTGAATATAGGTCCACCTTATGTCATCCTAGTTTTGTGTGGATCCCTTGCCAACATAGAAGAGTGTTAATGTAATTTCATATATATATTTCAAATGTCTAGATGCATTATGTGTGTGTATGGTTGTATGATCAGCTATATTAGCTATGATCAAGCAAGGTAATTTTGAGTAAAGAACTATGAAGAAAAGAGGGGGCGCCAATATCAGAAGATCATTCTTATTGTGGAAGAGTGTCAACAGTGACTCTAGTACATATCAGAGTTAAATTTCAAATCCATTATTATTATTGTATTCCAGTAGAATTGGTGTTCATCTTGTTGTATTGTTTCAGTAGGGATTGGTCTCTTTTCAGTGGTGATTGTTATCTCTACTAGGTTGGTGCCTACAAATTCAATTGGGGATTGGTGTCTCTGATAGGTTGGTGCCTACTTCATGTTGTAATCTAACTTATTATATTTCTAAATTGTGAGGTTTGATTTGGGCAATAGATTCAAGCAACTATTATCACTATGAATTTTCCCATCTTGGGTTTCCATGTATATCTGGTGTTATCTTGTGTTGTGTTTTATTCCATGGTTAAGTTCTCTTCATGTTGAAAATATATATAATAGTAGAAAAAGTTAAAGTTGCATGATTTGGTAAATAGTGTTGAATTTGAGAATTTTGAGGGTAAGTGCAAGAAGATGAGTCCACGAAACATGGAACTTTTTGCCTTAGGCAAAAAAAAAAATCGGCTTGCAAAAAACGGGATCCCGTTTAGCTTCGGGATCCCGAGCCTAAATTTAAAAAACGGGATCCCGTTCTTCAAAATAGGATCTCGTTTTCGGAAATTTCCATTTTTGGAAAAATTTCAAAACAGGATCCCGTTTTGAAAATTTTCCAAAAACAGAGTCAAAAATGGAAAGTTTTCCAAATGGGATCCCGTTTTGAAAATTTTATATTTGAAACTTCCAATTTTTGAAAAATTTCCATTTTTGAAGTTTTCAAAACAGAGATCCCGCTTTGAAAACCTTCCTAAAATGGAAATTTTTCATTTTACAAAATGGATAGAACCATAAAAAATGCTTTTATGAAACGGGATCCCGTTTTATAAACAGGATCCCATTTTAAAACAGGATCCCGTTTTTTAAATTATGAATTTTTGGGTTTTTTGGCTTGTTTTTTGGTTCGGGAAATGGCTTGGGGACCGAACCTAAGCTTTGGACTAGTTTGACCTGCAACTTGAAGGTCTTGTTAATGTCACAGGAAAATAATGACTTTGGACATATGTTTGAAGACCTATTTTACAGAATTTTTTTACGAAATTAAAACCCATTATAGATGAGACAGTGCAGATTCCAAATATGTAATTTTTTTAATAATTTGAATATTTTTTCTATTTTTTAATTAATTTATAATGAAACTAGTCCATAAACTTGAATTATCAGGTTTTTTTAGTATTTTAATAACTTTTGATCAACATAAAATTTTGACAAACGGATTGCACGAGAACAAACTTAAGACAATTCTTTTCAGTTTAAAAAAAAAAATCAAAAAATGTTAAGTTTAGGTCATCTTATGCGTGTCAACATATGCCTAATAAAAATTTAATAAAAAAAAAATTCAATAAAAAATTACAAAAAAATATTGAAAACAAGCTTCAATGAGTCACAAATCTTTTCCCAAAAGGATTTTGAAAAATATGATAATTTAGGTCAAAATATGGATGTCGTACACGTTCATGGTATGGTATAAAAAAATGACTTTTAAACAGTGGTTTTTGTAAACGCCTATTGAAACTCAATTTTTACAATCTGGGTATTGAAATAAATTACATATTTAGAAACTAGACTCCGAGTACTACATTTTATGATTAGTGACTTTTTTGAAGATTCCATCTTTAAGTGCTTCAAATTTTAAGGTCAGTGTGTCAAATTCTGAAAATCAGGGAAAACACTTCCACTTTTTGGCCAAAAAGTGGACTCAACTTCTTGCACACACCCTTGAATTAAGTAGATCTACTGATTCACCCCCCCTCTCAGTAGATTTTGTTCCCTTCAATTGGTATCAGAGCTAAGTTCCTTTGAAAAAGTCTAACAACTTAAGGTAGATCCTATCCCATATAGTTGATGCTAATGTACCTACAATGGCTAGTTGCACTCAAGCTTTGGGATACATTCAAAGTCAAGGAGGGAATCAAGTATCCCTCCCTACAACTATAGCCTCTATCCCTACATACACAAATCCAACTGTTGCTTCAACGATACAACAAATCATTGGTATAACTCCAACGTTAGGCCTTTCCACTGGAAATCCTTATGGTTTTGGATCTTCGCATGTCATACCTCAAGTTTCATCCCCTCATAAATTTGAAACATATTATTCCACCACATACACACTTCCACCACATTCACCATATTCTCAAAACATGTCAACCAATGATTCCATCATTAACCAACTTCTGCAAAACATAACCTCACTTCAACAAAAAATCTCAACTTTGAGCCAACACCAAAATGGACAACCATCACAATATGGCAAAAGGAGCCCATTGTCACTGGAAATATTGACATATGATGGCATTGAGATTACCATTCCAGGTGATCTTGATCCTTTATAGTACTGCACCAACTTAAGAGGAACCATAGAATATCAAGTACCCATCAATCGAGAGGATTCATCTTCCACTTCATCACACTACATCAATCCATCTAACCTTGTCAAATCATCCATTCCATTCACTACACCTTCCAAAACCAAGGTCCAAATCCATGATATGGGGTGTGGAGAGTATTGTACAGATAGTTCATTTTGTGTTGAGAAGTCATCGGCAAGAGAAAATATTAATGTTGCTAAGGATATGCAGACTCTTAATAATTATGTTGAGTCAACTTTAGATGGTCGTGCTTGGATCGAGACCTTTTGGGAACTTGATGATACCTCTGTCTTCACCATATTTTCTCATGATCTTATTGAGGATGTTTGAGATCATCCCTCTCCATTTCATGATTCTTTTTCTTCCGCTCCATCTTGTGAACCATCACCCTTCCATTTTGACCATCCTACGTTAGGATATGCATCCCTTATTATTTCCTCTACTAAGCCTTCTTGCCAGCTCGTTAAGGATGTGCAAGCCTCCTATGATGTTAATTGTGTTGACAAGGATAGTCCCAAAGAATCTATTAAGTGCATCACCAAGCTTTTTCATGAATCATAAATTCCTACCATGTCTCATCTAACTCATCCATCCCACCCATGTCTTTCCACCCTATATACATGGATCAACAAATATTACCTCAGGAAAATAACAAGGATATAGCTCAAGAATCAAAGGTGGAAGTGCTTTTGGGGGGCGATGTTTTACGTCGCGGCGTCCTGGTGCGAGCTAGGGCCGCGTGCCCTAGCTCTCCTGGCCGTTGCTTTCTCAGTGCCGGAGGGCGTTCATCTGGTGCGATATCAAGGGGGGGTGTGTCTATTTTTTCAGGGGTGCGTAGGTCTTTTGGTGGGCGACCATTGCTTGGCTCGTGGGCAGGCTTTGTCCCTGTGTCTTCTGGCTGCGTGTGGCGTTTCTCTCTGCGGGAGGAGTGTTGTGTTTTGAGCCCGAGGGTCTTTGGCCTCGGCTCTATCTTTCTTGGTGTGGCTGTGCTCTCGGTCCATGGAGAATCGGGATTGTTTTTTGGCTCAGGTTTCTTCCAGAGATTTGGAGATGGTGGAGCCGTCTTCTTCAATGCATGCCAATGTAAAGGAGCAGTTGGGTAAACCGCAATCTGGGGATGGAATACCCTCTACAACAGGGATGTTTCGTTTGAAGAAAGTAAATGGCTGTCTTGAGAGATCCGAGGATCGTCCTATTCTGATTATTCAATCGGAGCAAGTTTCGGAGGATGTTGATTATTGGTGTAATCATGCCCTTATTTGCAAATTTCTGGGCCTTCGCCTTTCTCTACCTGTGTTGGAATCTTGGGCCCGTCGGGTTTGGAACCCTGAAGGGGATATGGAGATTATTTTGGCTGCTAATAATTATTTTCTGGTTATCTTCTCAAATCTTATGGATAGGAATAGGGCCTTTGAAGGGGGCCCTTATTTCTTTAACCAAGTTGGGCTCTTCATCAAGCCTTGGCACATGGGCTTCAACTCCGCTGAAGAGATCCCCTCACGGGTTCCTGTGTGGATTCGGTTGCCGAGGCTTCCTTTGGAGTTCTGGAGGGAAGATATTCTTCACTCAATTTCTCTGCTTCTTGGAAAACCTGTGGGATCGGCTTCACAAACCCAAGATCGTAAGGTAATTTATTTTGCTCGCATCTGTGTGGAAATAGATTTAAATAATCCATTACCAGATTCTATGGAAATTTGCATGGGATCTTCTTCTTGGATCCAACAGCTGGATTACGAGACCCTACCCTTTAGATGTAGAATTTGTCATGAATACGGTCATTTGCACCGCAAATGTCCCAGATTTAAATCATCCCCCCTGGCTGCCCCTGGACCTCCTAGGGGGGACAAGGGAAAGGCTCCGAAGTCTAATGAACCTATGGATAATGAGGGTTTTATTCCGGTTAAGCCTCGTAATAAAGGCAAAGGAAAAAAGAGATCCTGGCTGGATAGACAGAATGAAGATACTTTTAACAGGTTTGAAGTTCTTGATGATTTGACACAAGAGGAAGGCATTCCAGTTGAGATCTCGTCTGGGGATAAGGGTCTGCATGAAGTTCAGGATGAGAATGAAAAGAAAGAGGATCAAATTTTATCTTCAGAGGTCTATCAAGTGGATCAGATGGCTGTGGCTTTGTCTTCTCAAGCTCAGGTTTTCAGGGTTCCCCAGGAGTCTCAGACTCCGTTAGGCTCTGCTGTGGTGGTTCCTGATCCCCCTGCTCCAAAGGGGGCCTCAGAATCTGTAAAGGGTAACAAAGCTCCTCCTATTTTAGGCTTACAGTAGAAATCCTTTAAGAAGGGGCCTCTTGATAAACCGTCAAGGAGTGGAAGGAAGACTGATCAAGAGAAGGTTAAGATCATGGGGGATACTTTGGTTGAGTCAGGGTCAGTGAAACCCATTGATTCTCATTTCTCCCACCCCCATAAATGATTGTTTTATCATGGAATGTAAGGGGGTTGAACAACATCCCTAGACAAAAGGCTTGTTCGCAGATTAATTGAATCTCAATCACCAGATGTGGTCTTCATTCAGGAGACCAAGCTTTCAGTTGACGGTTTGGCGAGTTGTGCTCCACGTATCTGGCCCCAAGGCAATTGGCAGGGGGTGGGTGCTTTGAATAGTGCAGGGGGGTGGCTTGTTTCTGGAACCCGAGGAGAGTTTCCCCCTTATGGTGGATGTCTAGTCGCTCTTCTATTTCTCTAGTTGCCTTGTGTTTTGCGACTGGAGAAAGGTGTCTTCTATCCAATATCTATGCTCCTACTGATCTTTCAGGTAAGTCTAGTCTATGGGCCCACATTCAATTCATTCGGGCCTTGGATCCGTTCCTCCCATGGATTCTGGCTGGTGATTTTAATGCTGTTACTTGCTTGGAGGAAAAACGTGGTGGACTAGCCAGGCTGGACCCTTCTGCAAATTTGCTTAGGGATATGATTGGCTCCCTGAATCTTATTGATGTGAAGCCAACCAATGGTGTATTTACATGGAATAATAGGAGATGTGGTGGTGAGGCTATCTCAGAGAGGCTTGATAGATTTCTTGTCTCCTGCTATTGGTTGAATAGTAGGTTGATCACAAGTTCTGAAATTCTTGACTGGAGGGGCTCTGATCACTGGCCTATCAAGCTCTCTGTCACCGTTTATGGAATCACCAAAAATCCCTCTTTTAAATTTCAGTTGATGTGGTTAAGAGATCAATCTTTGCATGATCTTATGTTGGATTGGTGGCAGGAGGGGAGGCCTACCCATGGGACGGCCATGTTTACTTTCACTAAGAGGCTTCAACATGTGAAGTTCAGGTTCAAGAGATGGAATAAACAGTGTTTTGGGAACCTACAAGCTCAGAAGTTGGATGCCCAGTCCAAGTTGGATACCATCACTCGTCAGATTCGTGACCAGGGGTTGACCTCTGACCTTAATATTGCTGAGTCCTTGGCTCTAAAGGGATTAGAAGAGTGGGAGCTTCGGGAGGAGATCTTCTGGAAGCAGAAATCTCGCATTGATTGGCTTCAGGAGGGGGATAGGAACACCGCTTTCTTCCATAATTCGGTTAAGGCTCGGAGACAGGGGAACTCTTTCTCCTCTCTAGTTTCACAGGATGGGGCTCAGCTTTCCTCCAGTGCTGATATTTCCAGGGAAGCTGTCAATTATTTTTCTAACCTTTTTTCAAGGGAGGATATTGTTGCTAGGGCTGAGGAGGGGGCCATTTTGGATTGTATTCCCCAACTAGTCTCTGCTGAGATGAATGGGGCTCTCTTATGTCCTATCTTGTTACCTGAATTGGAGAAAGTGGTGTTTAATATGAAAAAAGGCAAGGCTCCTGGTCCAGATGGGTTTCCGATTGAGTTCTTTCAGGAGTTTTGGGAAATTATAAAGTTTGACCTCCTCGAGGTGATTCAGGAATCTCATAGGAACAAGCAGATGCTCAAGTCCATGAATTCTACCTTTTTGGCTCTCATACCCAAGATGGAAGGAGCTAATCGGCTGGCGCAATTCAGGCCTATTGCGTTATGTAATGTGGTTTACAAGATCATCACCAAGTTGATTGCTGAGCGACTCAAACCACTCCTCGGTTCTCTGATCTCTGCGGAGCAGGGTGGTTTTGTTGAAGGGAGACAAATTTTGGATGGCGTCGTGATAGCCATGGAAGCTATTCATTCTATGGCTAACTCTAAGGAGAGGGCTATGTTTATTAAACTTGACATGTCTAAAGCTTATGACCGGGTGAGTTGGGAATTCTTACAAAAAACTCTCCTGGCTTTTGGCTTTGCTGAGGAGTGGGTGAATTGGGTCCTTAGTTGTGTTACCTCTGCCTCTTTCTCGGTTCTTATTAATGGGGAGCCTTCAAATCTGTTTAGTGCTTCTCGGGGTCTCCGGCAGGGGGATCCTTTATCTCCTTACTTATTCATTATCATGGCAGAGGGTCTTGGAAGATTTATTAAATCTCAGGTGAGTCAGGGTCTTATCCGTGGTTGGAGCTGGAGCAACTCTCTTCCTTCCTACTCTCATCTTCAGTTTGTGGATGATACGGGGCTGATGGGCTTGGCTAGAATTAGTGAGGCTGTGAATTTCAGGAGAGCTCTTGACATCTATTTGAAGGCTTCAGGTCAGTGTATTAATGATGACAAGTCTTCCATTTATTTCTTTAATACTCCTCAGCGTATTCAGAGCAGGATTGCTAGGATCCTAAGATTTCAGATCGGTTCTCTCCCCTTGATGTACCTTGGGATCCCTTTGGCTTTGGGAGCCCAGCGTAGAGATTACTGGCAGGGAATTTTGGATAAATTTCGGAGTAAGGTTAGTCATTGGACTTACAGGTGGCTATCTTCTGCTGGGAGAGTGGTTCTTCTAAAGACTGTGGTGCAGTCTCTCCCCATCTATAGGTGTTGTGTGCAGGCTCCCCCGTCAGCCTTTGTGCGGGATTTTGATGCTCTGTCTCGGCAATTTCTCTGGTCTGGCAACCTTCTTTCCTCAAAGTGGAGTTTAGTCAAGTGGGAGTCTGTGTGCAGGCCGAAGCATGCTGGGGGCCTTGGTCTTAGGTCTATGGCTCTTGCCATCACTGCCTTGGCGGCCAAGCTGTACTGGAGGTGGTGCAACAATCAGGATCAGGATTGGGCTAAGATCCTGGCCCACAAGTATCTCCCCGGTGTTGATTGCCTTGATGTGCCATGTCTTCATTTGATGGGCAAGGGTTCTTGTATTTGGAATACTCTTAAGAAGGGTGCTCAGCTGATTAAGGAGGGGCTCTTCTGGATCTGTAATAGAGGCTCTGATGCTCTTTTTTGGCAGGACTCTTGGGATGGCCACCCTCCCATTATTTCTAGTTTTCCTCAGCTTCAGCCTCTGAGCCAGATTTTCTCAGATGCCGGTTGGACTAAGGTGGAGCATTTTAAAACTATCAAGCGTCTTGGTCAGGCGATGGTAGCTTGTTGGAAGGATCCCCAGGAGTGGCCCTTGGGTGGTTCTGATGAGGATCGTGATGTTCTTGCTAGAATTTTGAAGGATAGGCTTTGCAGCTCTCTGAGTGGGAGGGATGTTCTGGCTTGGAGTCCTAGTCCAAAAGGTAAATTTACTGTTGCTCAAGGCTACGCTATGCTTGACAGGAACTTACATGGTCCGGCTGAGGTGCACTGGTGGAAGAAGGTTTGGGACAACGTCTCATGGCCCAAATGCAATTTTTTCTTATGGTTGGTTGCTCAGAGGAAGTGCCTCACTTGGGAAAATCTTCGCAAGCGAGGTTTTCAGGGTCCGTCTATTTGCCCTCTTTGTTCTTGCAATGAGGAGTGTAGCTCTCACTTGTTCTTTCTTTGCCCTTACTCTAGAGATTTATGGCATAGATGGTGGGAGGCTTGGCAACATGGTTGTATTCATGCTACCTCCTTGATCGACTTTTGGGAAAGTTTGGGCAGACCTCCTACAAAGACTTCTTTCCTGCAGGTGGCCTGGTCTGTTGGGCCTACTCTCATTCTCTGGAACCTGTGGCTGGAGAGGAACCGAAGAGTTTTTTGTAGCTCCAACTTGGGAAGCTCTCAATTGTGGAAGAAGATTCTTAGCAGGCTCCAGGAGACTATTTCAGCTAAGTGTGATATGTCAGTTAATACTGATCCTGGTGATCTGGCTATTTTGCAAAATTTGAACTTGGGGGATAGTAGCAGGGGCTGCCCTGCTGGTAGAAGATCCCACCATGTCAGGCAACGGGTCAGTCGCGATGGAAGGTGGACGCCTCCCCCGGTGGGGGTCTTAAAAATTAACACTGATGGTTCTTCTCGGGGGAACCCTGGTCATGCTGGTGTTGGGGGTATTGGTAGAGGTAATGATGGAGGTGTGGTTTTTGTTTTCTCTATTTACAAAGGGCAGCATTCTAATAATCTGATGGAGGCCCTTGCTATCAAGATAGCTATTGAGCGTGGATACTCTTTAGGTTGGCGGAGGATCATCTGTGAGTCTGATTCTCAGATTGTGGTGGATATGCTGAACAACCAGAAGCTGGAGGATGTTAGTTGGCATCTGGCTTCTGTGGTCAGACATATTCTGAGTCTTTGCAGTTCCTTGGATTTTGTCTCCTTTTGTCATATCCCTAGAGAGTGGAACAGAGTGGCCGATTGTCTGGCGAAGTGGGCATCTGAGAATGTGGACGACTGGGATATTAGTGGAAGAGATGAGTTACCTTCTAATTACTTGGAGACTCTAGAGAGGCTATTAGTGGAGGACAGTTATATGTAGTGTTCTTGTTGGTTGTTTTGGTGGTGGTCTTGCTTTGGTGGGCCTTTGGCTTTGGCTTGTACTTTGGTTTTGATTGAATAAAATTTTTACCCCTTTTTCAAAAGAAAGTGGAAGTGCTTTTTACAACTGGAGATACAAAATCAAAAGAAAGAATGCAAAGAAAGAAATATCAAGAAGAGTCCTCTAGTCAAAATCAAAAGCTATTAGAAAAATCAAAATAAAAATAAAAGTCAAGAATGAAAGTAAGAAAAAATTGTTCTCTAATTATTCCTCTTCATCAAAAATAACAGGGGACATCTATCAAAGCAGAATGTCAAAAAGAAGAGCTTGTTGATCTAAATTCTCCATTTTCATCCTTTTTACACAATCCATACATTCTATCAAGTTCATTCATATCCAAACAACCATCATATTATTTCATCTTCCTTGGTGATGTTCTTCAATGGACCTTTGGTGATGACCCCTTCACATACTATAACTCATTGGTTGCCCAAACTCCTTTACATGTGAAGCCTAACGACCCATGTAGTGTGCACATTAGGAATCATGCCCTAGCTCCCTTCGCCTATTGCATCAATCACCCTCCACATCCATCATCCACACCTTCCATTGAAATCAGATCCTTTCATTTGGCATGGTCATCTAGATATGAGCCCAATTGGTTGGGCCACTACATCATTACAACAGTATATGGGTTCAATGCTTATCAGCTATCTACTTCTAAAGGTGAACCATTAGCTGAGCCCATCAACAACATGTAACTTCATCGATATTACACATAGCCTCTAGAGAATCCCATCAAAAGTCAAAAAATATAAAACAAATTCAAAAAATTCAAAAAAAATCATCACCTTGATGAAAACCTAGCAAACAGGCACCTTGGTGACAACAAAAAAATAAAAATAAAAATAAAATAGTAAAGAGAAATAACTCATCCAATAGTGAAAACCACTTTGGTGAAGCTTTAGATGAGTACCATGGTGAAAACCTGGCAAACAAGTGCCATGTGTAGTCAGTCTATGCTCCCCCATCTACTATCACTCTATCTAGTTTTTTTCCTTTCATCCAGCCATTCGCACATATCATTCGTCCATAATAAAGCTTTGTCATCTTTCTCATGGCCTAAAAAATATTGTTATTTAGCATCCTCCACTTTTCATGACCATCCTTTGCATCCATCAATCCCCTCACACATAATAAGTTGGTGGGTCAGTACAAGATCATGGGATCCAACTAGGCCCTTAAGTGGCAATGAAAATTTAGAAAAATAGAGTTAGGCAACTTGACATAAAAATTCAAGAATAAGTTATTAACATAATTTAAAAAATATGTAAGAACAAAACTTGTAGCAAATTGAATGTAGTTTCTAAGATACTATTCTTTTTTTGGAAAAAAGTAAATCTATTTGGTAAAAATTTGAAATTTCAATGCAGTAGTACTAATTTTTTAGGAAAAAGTAAAAAGGTGTATGTCTGACCAACCTAAGTACAAGAAAAAAATAATATATTTATTTGAAACTTTCAATATAAGTAGCTCGGACACATGCCCGGATGTGCTACATTTTTTGTAATTTTTTTGCAAGGAGATAATTAGTTATGATTTTTTTATTAATTTTTTTTTAAATATTAAAACTTGTTTGTCTAACCACCATAACTTGGTAAAATTTATTTCAATTTTTTCTTTTTTTTATCCTATTGTATGGGAAGCATAGAATGTGCTACATGTTTCGGATTCAAAAAATGTGAAATCATTTAAGAATTATAGATGTTTTTCAATCACCCTATCAATTAGGAATTTAGTCATAATGTATGTATAAAATCAATAATAATTACCTATTTAATTCCAAATAAGGCATATCTTATATTTTTGGAAAGTTGACAATTTTCTCAATAAACCCTTTTTGTTTCATCAAATTTGGATAAAAAAAGGTCATCAACCACTTTTTTGTCATATCGCCACTTTTTGGACGCCCATGATCCTGCACTAACCCTAGTCTTATACCTAACTAGGGTCAATTCTTTGACTTATGTCTTCATGGGATCCTTCACATCGTATCAACTTTTAAACCATCAAAATAAATAAAAAATTAGAAATCCATCAAAATCAAAAATCAAAAGAAAACCATCAAAATCAAAAAAAAAAACCATTAAAATCCAAAAAAAATCTAAAATCCAAAAAAATCATAAAACCATCAAAAATCCAAAAAAAAATCATAAAAACATTAAAATCCAAAAAAATCATAAAATCTTCAAAAATCCAAAAAATTATTAAAACATCAAAATTCCTAAAATAGATATAGAGTTAGAGTCAGTCTATGTCAGTCTGGTCGAACTACGTTGTCTATGTGCATTTCTACATAGGTAAGGCCATCTTTTGATGAGTCCCAGAGGCATTAGGTTCATCCTTAGGGTTTTTTTGAGTCGTTTCAATTTTGGTCAATGTCGGTCAAAATATGAGGTCTCTACATGTATAACATAGGAAAGGCCACCAATTGATGAGCCCTTGAGGCCCTAGGTCAGTCCTTAGGGTTTTTCAAGTCTATCTAATTCTTTTATTCTCAAGCAATCAAACACCCAAACCAAATCTTGAACCAACAAATCAACTATCCAATTGTTCTTCAATCCAAATTGGTCAACTGTTTGATCATCAATGCTTGTCAAGTCATTGGTCTTAATATTTTGTCCTATTTAGGATGTTTCCTTCTTGAATTGGGGCATTGGTCATTTGTCAACCTTATCATTTTCCTTATACAGGATATGTCTTTCCTGAAACTAGGCATCGTCAATCAATTTTGTCAATTGGTCAAACCTATTAATTAGTCAAATTGGTCAATTAATCAATCAATCTTATCAATTGGTCAATCCTATCGGTCACTCAATCTAGTCAATCAAATTTGTTCATTTAACCAATCTTGGTCAAATAATCAATCTTGGTCATTCAATCAATCTAGTCAATTAATTTATCTAGTCAAACAATCGGTCAACCGATCAAATCTTATCGATCAATCAATCTTATCAATTAGTCAATCTGGTCAACCTATCAATCAAACTCATCAATCAATAAATCTCATCATTAAATAAACTCTAGAAACTGGTCTAAATGGTTGTTGACTTTGTTGGTCTAGTTGGTCTTATCTTTTTTATTGGTCTTTGGTCATGTTACTAGCTACCTCGAGGATGTCCCATGAAGGATTTAGAGGGGAAATTATGGATCATGATATCTTTTCTTTTGATTGTTGCTTGTGGTTTGTCTTGACAAAAATATTGGGGCAATTGGGTCCTTAGTATGAGTCATGGCATTCCTTTTCTTTTAGACTGTTTGTCTTTTGCAAGTGGTAACATTGCACACCTTGGTCTATGTCATACCATGGTGTTTGTACTCCATTTGCTACAATTTTGATGCCTGAAGATGATAAACACGCAAGTTGACATATATTAAATTAAGGATATCCATTCATTGACATCCTTCTTCTCCATACTAACATCCACCTTCTTCACACTCTCACCTTTCCTTTCTGCAATCATCCTAACAGCCCGCAAGCTGAATTATTTTCCTATCAGTCCATCAAAATGGCTTTTTGAAATAATTTCTTAATTTTTTTATAAAAAATTGAAAAAAAAATTGAGGGGGCATATGTCTATGCTGCCTTCACTAGGGCATGTTGGGGCATGATTTGAAAAATATTTTCTTAATTATTCTTTGACACAACACTCAAATCACATTATATCAAAGAGGGGAAAAATGTAGACACTAAAAAAATGTCTTGGTCTACGAATGCCATTTTTTTGCATCATTCTTTCTTCTCCCCCTTTTAGTTAAATAATTTTAATTATTTAATTATTTCTCTTTAATCGCATTCTTCTTTTAATTAAATAATTTCAATTATTTAATTAATTCACATTCCCTTTCTTTATTCTTACTTTGATTAATTAAATAAATTAATATTTATTTAATTACGTCACTAATATTCTCTTTCTTTCTATAATTAAATAAATTTTCATTTATTTAATTATTCGCTCTTCATTGTTCATCTATAGTTAAACTAGCAATGGCACCTTGGTGTGCAATGGGTATGCCGAAGAGTTGTGGAAGGTCAATTGGGGAGATGTTTTGGTTTTTTTTTTGCAAATCATATCCTTCTTTTGAAAATTTGGATAGATCAATCCACGGATTAGAATATCTGCAACATGACTACTATGTAAAAGTTGTAAAATAAAAATAATATTTTTTTATGCAATGGAGTTTAAAAATTCTTCATTTCAAGTTTGAGTTTGAATTTTCCATATTTTCTTATAAACAAAACTTGTGTAAAGTTACTGAAGCTCCCAAAAAATAATATCTTTAATATGACCATTACATTTGGCTGAAAGTATCTTTGCAGAATTAAATTGATAATTAAGTCTTAATATGTTCTTAATTCAAAGGTTTGGTTTCAGTTGTGTTTCAATCCTTGTAAGTGAATGCATAATTTCTTTTGTTGTGGTTCATGTTTAAAGACTACTCATAGTAGGTGTTTGTTTCTAGATTTATAACAAACTGCTTAACAAATAAATGGGGATTGGGCAAATATCCTCCTCTTTGATAGATTGTTTTATATTTTACACTCCAATCATAACTAGTGATTGTTTTCAGTTTGGGAAAATAAAAACTGAAAGAGAGACTGAAGAAATCCCAAAAGGATACTTTGAAGCTCAATCAAAGCTAAACTATTCAAACTCAAAAATTGCATTAATAGCATTAAAAATTCTTACCATTAACCCATTTCACAAGTAATCTCATCGAGATGGAGAAATTCAAAACAATGCTCCAATCTAAGCTTAATGATTTGATAACTAATATTAAAATAGCATCATAAATGAAGATAAATATATCCAAACAGAGTAACACCAACAAAACACCCTTCCACCTCCACCAACAGATATGACAGTTTGATCATAACACACATCAAGCTTCAAATTCTCCCTCAGAGAGACCATGTTAAGCTCCAGGTGCAACATCTTGTACTTTTCCCTACAAATACCCACCATATTCCCTAGAATATTCCTTAACATGGCTTGCAGTATCAGAAATCCTCATTCGTGTATAGTTTATCTAATCAAAACCAGGAGGTGTCATCCCTTTAGATAATTATATGTAACCATGAAAGAATAGAAAACACTGCAAGACCAAACCCCCTATAGAAAACAGACCTATAGCTCTACCACAAAGAGCATTGTTCCCACAGGTATCAATATGGGACTGAACAAAATCAAAACTGGTGTCAAAAGCAATCCCACCATAGTTCCTGCCACAGTGAGTCGAACTAAGAAGAGCAAAATTGCATTAGATATAAACAAGGTTACAAAGCCCAAATAAATGTTTCATGAAAAATATGGCAGTTTGAGACTCTTAACTTTAAATGATGAATTTCTAAACTCCATTGCATAATTTTTTATTGAAAAAGGAAAGTACCGTGCAGATGAATACAAAAAGCTCATCTTATAAATTTGCATAGCAAGCACAACCTACGAACTTTCTTCTAGAAAATATTAGGAGGTAAAAGCAAGTTCTTCCTGTTGCAAATGTGAATATTTTGATTGGGTGTTTGAATTTTTTTGCATATTTTTTACTTTTTAAGATTTAGTGTTATGGACTGGATTGAAGACTCATTGAGAAATGAACTGGAAACCAACCTCTAGCTAAAGAACCAGCTATGGGATAAGTTCTCAAATAAATTTACCAATGTTCAAATGAAAAAAACCAATTGATTCACTGATGTATAAAATGTGCAACTGCAGAAATCCAATAGGAACTTGCTACATTGATAATTGGAAAAATTAAGTACTTAGAATTTCATACCAAAAATATGTGGCCTTTAGGGAAAGTGGATTAGTAATTTCATCAAACAACATCCAAATCCAAAATTGGAGCTAAATTTGATGTCTTGATCAATTGTTATGAAATATATATGACTTGGTGTCTCAAATTAGGTTAGTTATTACTGTATAATATTGAACCAACAATTTTGTGGTTGCTATAGACTTCTCTTGCACTCTTAGGATCTTTCACCTAAAAGGAGAGAGATAGAACCCCAAAATTGAAGTGGTTTACTCAAATAAAGAATTATATGATGTGAGTATGACTAAATGAAATGCTATAAATGCAACTAAATAATGAAATTGATTGACTATTGATGCAAAATCTATAAAATATGCAATGTTTGAAAACACAGTGAGGTTTGCAAAAAGCTTAAAAAGATTCACAAAAATGCAAATGAAACTAAACAAAAAGTTGTTTTTCAGAATGTATGCACCTATATAGATGAGGATTACTAGAAAACACTATGGAAATCTAATAAATCTGACTTT
>VDFB02141126.1:0-19269 GCA_007258455.2 Sequoia sempervirens
GGTGCAATCTTCAAGGGAAATAGCAAAAGATGTCCAAATTATGACTTAACATGCATACACCATCACAACGACACATATAAGCATATAAATCACAACCGAAGTTAAACTCAATGTAATGTCCAGTTGACCACACAAGGCGAACTTATCATCAACAAGCCGCTAGTGGTATGGAATAAAGCGAAGCTATCTCAATAAAACACCACACATCAAAGTAAGCTACTTGCATGAATTTAAGCTACTTGGATACGAAAGGGAGAAGAAACCTTGCTAGCATTTCATGACAAGACGAATTCCATCATCAATGAAAATATCTATTATCATAAAATGTATTACACAACAATCTCTTCAAAAGTTTTCAAAGGGAAAACTTTCTCTCTTCTCCAAATTATGCAAACATGCTCTACAATGCTACACTATCTAGCTCTAATGCTCTACTACTCCAATGTCTGATCTAATTCTAATCTTCTACTCTAATGAGATTACAAATGAGGGGGACTCCCCCTTTTATAGCTAGCCAAGTCCCAAAAGACGGCTAGGGTTACAATCAATAGAGTGGCCAGAATCGTGCCACCTCAGCCCTAAATAATATTGCCCTAAAACCGCCACAGAGGAGAGTGGGGTAATAAATGCGCGATAATGTCCACCATCATCCTTCTAGAAGATTCCATTTGTAGACGCGTTCACACTGTTCTCGATCTTCTTTTCTTGGCGTTGTTCTTTGATTTCTTCCACTTGAGGGTCTTCATTCTTCTTTTCATCTTGAGCCTTGAAAATGTTTCTTCAACACTTAGCCATTTTCTTGCAAATTTTCCTCCTTCGAGATTGTAACTCATCTTCATCGTGCTTCCACTTCAAGTCATCGTGCTCTTGCCTCAACATTTCTCCTGCAAAACAAGCAAGGAGAGGGGTATTAGAATACTTCATGATATAAACTTAACTCACTTACCTGATTTTCATGCTCCAACTTTCAAGCGCTCATCGCCAACTTTGTGTTCAAGTTCATGCCTTAGACAAATTTCCATCCTTGAGAACTTCATTTCCCCTGCTGGAGCTCTGATAACCTCGATTTTTATTCATTTCTCTCGCTCAAGTAAAACTATCCTCACGGCTGATTTAAGCAAATTCACCTAGGCACCTTCAAATCCATCGTCTGAGAATTTCACTTTGAAAATACTGCTTTCACATTTGCCTTAGAAAATTTTCAACTTTCCTTAGGAAATACATCAACCTGGTGCCCACTTAAAATCTTCATCCCAGAATCCTCGACAAACTGTGGAAGACCTTAAAATCAACTCCTCATCGACAATCTTCGATACCCAGAAGAAAATTTTCTCCAGAACGCGTTGAATTCATGGGTGCCCAACGAACGGGTTCATTTTATTTCTCTGAATTTTGAACCTTAGAAAATATTCTTTCATCAAATTTATTCTCGTTCTTCGATCCCCTCTGAGAATTTTGCTCTGACTTGGAAAATTTTATTCCTGCACTGCCAACATCTTTTGACTTCATCACTGGCAAAATTCACTCTGAACTCGGGAAAATTCACCATCTCACCAGACTTAGGCATATTTTCTAGAGGAAGGGAATACTTCATGCCTTAGAAATTTTTTAAATCATCTTGAAAAACTTTGAAAATTTTGCCATGGAAAATTTTAATTGCCAGTGGAGAGGAATTTTTTGATCAACTTCATTTGGAAATTTTACATTCCCGGCACGCCTCACTTCATTTGTATTTCACTCCACACTTCAAACTTGAAAGGCAATTTTATTAAAATTTCTAACGCCTTAGAGAATTCTCCAACACTTAGAAAATATTTCACTTTCCACCTGAGGCGCCTACTTCATTTTGTTTTCACCACCCTCAAACATTTCAACGCCTTCAAAATATTTCTAACACCTTATAACTCCCTTATTCATAGGCGCACACCTACCATTTAGCACTTTACTCTCAACATCTTCAAATATTTTATAGCACACTATGCATGGCGCACATCACACTTGAAGGTGAACATTTTCAAACACCTAGCAATCTTTACTTTCCACGCCTTGTATTTTATTCCCCCCTGAAAAACATTTAAAATTTCCACGCCAAGTATATTTATTCATCTTTACCTTGAGCGCACCCCACATCTAGGAGAGAATTTTTTTACATTTCAACGCCATAGTCACTTTATCCTTTCCATTTCACCCTGTTTACCGTTTTTCACTCCACACTTTACTTTTTCATGGCGCATATGTGGTGGGGTCAAGAAAAATTTAAAACTTTTGTCTTCATATGATCTGTTTTGGGCGCATTTCTCATAAGCTGAAGGATGAACTTTAAACGCCACCCCTGACTTAGCCATTACATGATTTTCAACGCCTTTGTCTCCTTCTAAATTTGCGTGGATGCCTCTTCATGGGGATGTTTTGTCTTTACATGCCCTTACTTGGGCGCATTCAAAGGAGAGAGGAGAATGTTGACCAGCTTGGCTACGCCTTAATCACATTTTTGTCTTGACATGCCCTCATTTGGGCGCATATTGCACATGAAGGAGGATGGGCGCATATTCCATGTGAAGAAGGACGAAATCTTTGACTCTTTGACCCTCTTTTAAAGCATGGGCGCATTTCTTAGGTGGGGAAGGATGAGATAAGTTGACCTTGTTGACTCCTTTGTCCTTTGGCGCATTTTGATGTAGATGGAGGATGGAGCATTTATAACGCCTAGACTAGTGACTCCTCACCTTCCAGCTTTTGTCCTCACATGGCAGCTTTTGGGCGCATTTTACCCCTCATGCAGGATGAAAATGTTTGACTCCTTGACTTTTGGGCGCATTTCATCCTAGCTGCAGGATGGGCGCATTTTGGGGGGTGAGAAGGATATCTCCGTGCCTTAGAAAATTTTGCCATCAACTCTCTCAACTTGGGCGCATTTTGCTGGGTAAGGTGGATGAAGTTTGTTGACTTCTTTGACCCTTTTGAGAGGTGGGCGCATTTAGCATAGGGAGGTGGATTTTTTATACTTAGAAATTTTTTGAATGTCTCCAGCTTGCTTGTGGGCGCATTTTACCCCTGGTGAAGGACGAGGTCTCAGACTTAGAAAATTTTCAACTTTTTCCTCTTCAAGTTTGGGCACATTTTGCCCCTGGAGGTGGATGAACACTTTGACTTTTCTTTGACCAGTTGTGCTTTGGGCGCATTTTGACCCCAGAGCAGGACGAACTTGCATCACTTTGAATTTTTTATGCCTCCAGCTGGGATGGGCGCATTTCCCTATGTCAACTGGATGAAGCTCTAGACTTAGACAAATTTTCATCATCTTTTGCCAGCATTCATGCCCCTGCTATTTATAGTAAATCCTCTGATTCTCAAACTTCGAAAGCTTAGATTGCCTTGAAATTTTGACCACTGGACCTTCATGACCTGGTTAGCCTGTTGACATTGCCATTTTGAGCTGACTTACTAAAAATAGCACATTTTGAGAAGTGCTTTGCTATTTATAGTAATCCCTCAAGCTCGTACCTCCACAGCCCATTTGAATGAAATTTGAATAAGGCGATCCTCACCACGCGACCTGTTGGCTGACACTGATGCATGCAACTGATTTACTATTTTAGCATGTTTCCAATTTGACTTACTATAAATAGTAAGTGCTCCGTTTGACTCGAAATTTCACCGGCAGATAGCCTGAAGGACGCTGATCGCGATGGTTTACATCGGTTTTCGAAGATTTTGACTTTTGATGCCTATTTTTAGGCCCCGAAGCCGGAAACCCTAATTTGCATTGCATGCGTATCAAAAAATCTCCGTTTGCTCCCGTTTTTGCGGCGCTGTGATCAGCTCGTGAATCTGGACTGCTGGGTGGCGGCTGCCGGGGCATACCTGCTAAAAATAGCAAGTTCCTTACTGAGTGGGAATCCTTGTTTGCATGTCACACCATCGCTAAGCTCTAAAACCCATCGAATCATCCGACATGCAAAAAGAAACTTCTCGACCGCAAACCCTAAAATAGCCTCTAAGGTCAATCCTCGAAGTGGTTATCTCGACTTGCATGCTGGTGTCGCCGCTGAAGGTCTTGAAAACCTGCAGGAATATCCAGACATGCAAAGAAAAACTCGTGATTTGGACTCCGAATCATATTTGAAGCCTGGATCGCTAAAATAGTAAGTCGTCGATTTTGCTCAAATTTGCACGAAAGCAACATATAATTTTGAATGCGCAGGATGATCTGGACCAAAATAGTCGCAAATTGCCCTCAATTTCACACTTTACTAAAAAAGGGTAAGTACCTCTAATCGATAAATTTTGCCGAGCCTCATTGGATGTCAGCCCCACGACAACTTTGTTAAGTTCAATTTTCAATTTACTCACCCTATTCGACCTCAAATTGGCTGGAAAGACTCAAAACCCTAATTTCAGACTTGGCCAAATTTCACTCGTTTAAGTTCAAAGACGGGAACGTCCCCGAAAAGACAGACAGCAGAAGAGAGACACAGAGAGAGACAGAGAAAACCAAAGCCAAAATGACCAGAATGGAGCAAAAATTAGGGGTCCCCATCTTGAATGGGGCGATGTGTGAAAAGGTCACAACATCTGGCATCCCCACGGGAAAGTGTTGAAAAACACTTTAAGAATTGAACCTTGATTGATCTTCCTCAAACCATCATACAGAAAGGACACTTACTCGAAAGGGGAGAAAAATCCGATATTGGATTAGAACACTTTCATCTAAGACCCCGTGAGTGTGTGCATCCGTTCCATCTCTAAACCATCTCGACTTCCGGAATCGGCCGCGGCAAGTTATATAAATATCTTAACTTCAAAAGCATCCTGGGCATTGCCTCGCTGCCAGTCAGGCGTCAATAGCCCCGACGAGGTTGTCGCTACAATTCTCACGAATATTGCTCCACTGCCGGCCGGGCGTCTATAGCCCCGGTGGAGTTACTCGTATGTTCCCAAAACCAATATGATATTTTTCATTTTCTCATTTTTTTGTTTTTTCTTTTCAGATATTTCTTTTGAGCACATTTTCTTTTCATCATTTGATTTCTCCGTCAATTCCTTGATTGGCTGGCAGGCAATGAAGCCTCCAATGGGTTTGAGAATTGTAGTGGCGCTGAAGCAAGATGTAAGATTTTCACCTGCCAAAACCTTTCCCAAGAAACCAAAATGACTCAGAATGAAGGTAGGTAAGATTTTAAAGGCCTTTAGACTCGTGTGTTGAGACACAATAACGGATTAACCTCCCGAGACGAGTTCAATCGCTAACTGGATGATGACAAGAGGAAAACAACCTTAGCCCTTTTCAAAAATTTATGCAAATTTCAGTGAAAGAAACCACGTTGTGAAAGTTAAAACATCATCACCTCATCGCAACAGAAAACCTTAAATCCTTGCCCATTCCAAACCAAAACCACTTGAGCGGACAACTCAAGGGACGGGAACGCCAAACCAAAAACCCAAAGGGCAACAAACCAAAACCAAAACCAAAACAAAGGAAAACAGAAAAGCAAACGGAAAGCAAACAAACGGGAAAGCAAATCTAATCTAACTATATTACAAGGTAGGCTCTCAGAGAGAACCTAGGGTTGGAAATAATGCTTGAGGAATCTCCCATCATCTGGCAACGAGATATCCCCTCTTGTTCTTGTTCGTAACTTAAATGCATCATCTCCCAGGATCTCAGAATTTTGACCAGGGTCCAACCATGATTTGTCGATCCATCCGTTCATGACCCTTTGATGTATGGTGAAACTTCCCAGAGTTTCATCTCTTTTCTCTTCCAAGCGCGTCGGCTGGGAATACCTAGTTTGAACCCAATCTTCTTTCTTATGGACTTCTCCACATTCTTCTTCTAAAGTGACTTGTTGAATCATCTCCGGGACTTGTTCTGAGGAGGTCTTACCCATGGCACTTGTGTTCTCTGAATAGAAAGCTTCGTAAATGGGTAACGATAAGTCTCTGATGGGGGCACTTTCTGCATCTTGCTCTACATCTTTTAACATAGAATCTTTGAACGTCTCTTCATTCTCATTCCTACTTGAATCATTTTCAATCAACACTTCGGTGAAGGCAGGGGTATCCCCTGAAAACCTCTCTCCCTCCGGGCTTTGCAGTGTGAGGACTTCTTTCTTAACAGGCTTGTACGTACCCAAATCAGTTTCCATGAATAAAACATCACTATTTTCACCACATTCTGTAATCATTAATTTGAGCCGTGGTGTACTTTCGATCTTTATCTGATTCGGAACTCCCTTCCAAGGCAACCACATGTGGGAGAAGTCAGTCGCAATGTATCCATTCAATTTTCTGGACCAATCTCTGCTTAATAACATGCCATAACCATCTGGTATATCCACAACTGATATGTCAACGCGACTCTGAATTCTGGGATCCGCCGCTAGCTGCATATGAATACCATTTAATTCCCCTACAACTGGAACTTCAGTCTTATCCAGCTGAGTCACCTTCTTGTTGGTCTTGAGCGGGATTATACCTAACGCCTGACATACCTTCAAAGGCATGACATTACTTGATGCACCGGAATCAATCAAACAATTGTGTAGTAACTTTCCAAAAATTCTAACTGAGACCAGAAATGGGGCTGGCTCACCCTTCCCTTGATAAAATATGACTGGCTTCCTCTTTTCTTCTACTGAAGCATTCTTCTTTTCATCCTTTTTGTCTACTGAAGCTTGATTGTCTTGAACAACCTGTCTTGGATTCTGCATTTGCTCTTGTCTTTGCTTCTGCTCCACAAGAATATTGAACCGTTTCTTTTTATCTTCAATCCATGACTTTTCAGGAACGTTTGAAGAACCTTGTACCATACCTACAAAGTTTTGAGGCTGTTGCGGAGCCTCCCAAGTATCAAATGGTGCGTGAAGCACCTCCTCTACCATATTCGTGTTTTGTACTGGACGAGACTGTGTGTTCACAGGAGGATTCTTTGATGCACTGTTTGCTTCTTGTGATGTACTCCTCGCAACGGGCGCTTCATACGCACTTCTCAAAACTGTATCCCTGACCTCTGAAATCTTCATTAGCTCGTGTAAGGGGAGACTAACCTTCATCCTTTTGAACTCTTCTAGCACATAAGAGCCAAGTCTTTTCACGTCCTCTCTAGGAAGACTTTCCTTTTGTCTCTGCTCAGCTTGATGAATTGGCTGTTGAATGACTTGCTGACCTCCTCCGCCTTGCGTTACATTCTGCCGCCTGTACTCTGGAGAATCTCTTGGTAAACCTGGATTATTGCTCGCGTTGGGATGCGGCGGAGTTGTAAAATTATTAGGAGGTATTGATGATGTCAGTGGCTCTTTCTGATGATAATTCCTCTGATATACTTTAGGAGCTTCACCTCTAGTAGTTTGAAGAGCTTGTACCTCTCCTCTTCCTTCCATCAAGACGCTGTTGTTGAGAGGCGGAAAAATATAACCATCTCTATAAAGAGACTCTTCTGGTGATGCATATGTGGCATGAACTTCTGACGGTATTTGAAACTCTGGCATCCCCACAGGAGCATTTGCTGAAGCTGATGGAAATTGTTGATTGACTGGTGGGGGCGTGTAACTCTGAAACTCGAGTGGGACATTGCAATCTTCTATTATCAATGCCTGATCATATCTGGGTGCTAGGACTAATTCATATCCTATAATTGGAGGACTTTCTGTGGCCCCTGTATTACTTGCTTCACTTTTGAGAATACCAGCCACAACTTGGAATTCGTGACACTGAAGTTCGGAGTGCTGGTTCGTGTTATGTAACCTACACCATCTTGACGAGGGAGTTTCGGCCATATAAATTCTATCTGCAGGACGGTTTTCAGGAGGTGGCATATTGTCCAATGGTGATGGCACTCCTCCATTGTTGGGACCTGTATTCCAGGACCTCCTCTGGAATCCTTGATTGTTATTTCTATACCCATGACTGTTTTCATGACTATATCCTTGATGGGTATCTGGATGACTTGGAGGATTATGCTGATATCCTCGATTAACACCTTGGTGTGCCTGATAATTTCGTGGCATAGCTTGTGTCTGATTATTTTGATTTTTGAGGTGAGTTACCTCAGCTGACAGCCTCTTCACTTGTTCTATCAAATCTTTCATTTCATCTTTCTCCTCTGAAGTTTTCACTGGTGGCACTGTGTTTTGGAGATAAACAGGCTGTGGGACTTGCGTCTGGGACAAAGGCATCCCAGGATGGAGAACTAACTGACTTGATGGTGCTTGAACTTGGTAAGCTGGCTGTGGAATTGCATTTAATGCTGGAACTTGTTGATTCCATGTTGAGCCGAACATTGGCATTTGATTGTTTGTCGTAGCCAGGCCGGTGTAGAGTACGGGCCCAGTTATATTCTGTCCTAAACCTTGACTTACTTCAACAGCTTTAGCGTAAGCTTGATTTATATTTGCTGGAGTGGGGTGAGATCTTACGAACATTGCAGTCAAAGGATCAAGTGCTGAATAGTAGCTTTCTCGAGCGTCATCAATGACATAAGGAGTGCGTAACCTATTGAGGGCCTTTTGGAATCTATTGTTGAATGCATGAATGGGCTCTTTGTCTTGTCTTCTTACTTCCGCAAATTGACGATAAAGCTCTACAGGGGTGGCTGGTATACCAAATTTTCCGATGAAGGCCTCCTTCATCTGCTCCCATGTTCTTATAGACCCTACGGGTAGGTGAATGAACCAAAAATGAGCCTCTTCTCCCAAAGAATATGGAAATAGGCGGCAAGCCACGTCTGCGTACCCAATCTGCCTATTGCGTAGGTGACCTTCAAACATCTTGATATGGTCCTCGGCCGTGTAGTTAACATCATTGGCAATGAACTTAGGACAAAAATTTTCAGGATTCTTTGGCATCTCATGGTAGTCTTGAAACTCTAGCGGAGATGGGTTAGTAACCAACCATGTAGCACCGTTTGGAGCGGGTTGACCTCCTTGCTGACCTCCTGGTTGACCTCCTGGTTGAGCCATTGCTTGAATTGGTAGTCGCCTTTGATATACAATAACTTGGGCTGATTGTTGTACAACAGCTTGAACTTGTTTCGGCTGAGCAAATCTCGAAGCACTAGGTGGAGTTCTGAACAAACTAGAAATTTCTTCTCCACTTGTTTCTCCTTGAACCTCTTCACTTGAACCGACTTCTTCACTTGACTTAGCTTCCTTACTTGAATGACTTTCTTTCTTCTTCCTTGATCTCGTAGGTAGCTCTAACTCCACAAAATCTTTATATGTACTGGGCGTAGACCTCAAGATTCTCTTCAACTTGTCTGGCGAAAACGAATTGATATGATCCAGGATGTACCTGCTTGTTTTAGTGGCTGCGCGCGAGATTCTTCAATCCTGAAAGAACACCATCTTGTCTCATGATAATCTTCTCCAATGGAACTTTTGTGTACTTCAAACCCTTTCTACTTCAACACAACTGTATGTTGTAGCTGCATTCGCGTTCGCCCTCCTTCTAGCGC
Organism: Sequoia sempervirens; assembly: GCA_007258455.2. Taxonomy (NCBI): domain Eukaryota; kingdom Viridiplantae; phylum Streptophyta; class Pinopsida; order Cupressales; family Cupressaceae; genus Sequoia; species Sequoia sempervirens. The sequence goes on from VDFB02141126.1 coordinate 9,455, forward strand.
CAATTCTGTTGAGCGCGTGGAGGAGGGTAAAAGAGTCTTTTAAGATCGTCTCCACAGATAATAAAATTTGATAAAATCTGGAGTTCAACTGCTCGGTGCTTTGCGTTAAGCCCTCCTTCTAGCGCCAATTCTGTTGACGTGGTTTTTGAGACCGCACCAACACAGAATAAAGTCTCCCAACGGACGCTCTATCCTCTCTTGAACAAAGTATTCAGCATGCTAAGATTGCGAGTAAGATCATGCTTTCAACTCCAAGGTTCCTTGAGTGCGAATAGGCTCGCTTTGGCTTGATGTGATATTGGGTATGTCAAGGGGACTTACACAATTGTTCGGTGGCTAACAACAAACAGTAGACTAAGGGCTTTCGTGTGATTCAAATGATTAGGCAAGTGAGCGCAAGTTTCCTAATTCTAACCGGAAATGAACTGAATTTAAAGGGGTGTAGGGCCTAAGAAGTTTATGTTCTATTCTAAATGCAGGATATGTGGAGCTTCATTTCGATAGACTTCAACCGATTTCACCTAGCCTCCGTCGGACAGCCTCAGTAAAATCGGTGCAATCTTCAAGGGAATAGCAAAAGATGTTCAAGTTATAATTTAACATACATACACCATCAGAACGACACATATAAGTATGTAAACTACAACCGAAGTTAAACACAAAATAATCTTCAGTCGACCACGCAAGGCGAACTTATCATCAACAAGCCGCTAGTGGTATGGAATAAAGCGAAGCTATCTCAATAAAACACCACACATCAAAGTAAGCTACTTGCATGAATTTAAGCTACTTGGATACGAAAGGGAGAAGAAACCTTGCTAGCATTTCATGACAAGACGAATTCCATCATCAATGAAAATATCTATTATCATAAAATGTGTTACACAACAATCTCTTCAAAAGTTTTCAAAGGGAAAACTTTCTCTCTTCTCCAAATTATGCAAACATGCTCTACAATGCTACACTATCTAGCTCTAATGCTCTACTACTCCAATGTCTGATCTAATTCTAATCTTCTACTCTAATGAGATTACAAATGAGGGGGACTCCCCCTTTTATAGCTAGCCAAGTCCCAAAAGACGGCTAGGGTTACAATCAATAGAGTGGCCAGAATCGTGCCACCTCAGCCCTAAATAATATTGCCCTAAAAACCGCCACAGAGGAGAGTGGGGTAATAAATGCGCCATAATGTCCACCATCATCCTTCTAGAAGATTCCATTTGTAGACGCGTTCACACTGTTCTCGATCTTCTTTCTTGGCGTTGTTCTTTGATTTCTTCCACTTGAGGGTTTTCATTCTTCTTCTCATCTTGAGCCTTGAAAATGTTTCTTCAACACTTAGCCATTTTCTTGCAGATTTTCCTCCTTCGAGATTGTAACTCATCTTCATCGTGCTTCCACTTCAAGTCATCGTGCTCGGCCTCGACATTTCTCCTGCAAAACAAGCAAGGAGAGGGGTATTAGAATACTTCATGATATAAACTTAACTCACTTACCTGATTTTCATGCTCCAACTTTCAAGCGCTCATCGCCAACTTTGTGTTCAAGTTCATGCCTTAGACAAATTTCCATCCTTGAGAACTTCATTTCACCTGCTGGAGCTCTGATAACCTCGATTTTATTCATTTCTGGCTCAAGTAAACTATCCTCACGAAGGATTTAAGCAAATTCACCTAGGCAGTTCCTTTCAAATCCATCGTCTGGAGAATTTCACCTTGAAAATACGTTTTCTTCACATTTGCCTTAGAAAATTTTCAACTTTCCTTTAGGAAATTCATCAACCTGGTGCCCGCTTGAAATCTTCATCCCAGAATCCTCGACAAACTGTGGAAGACCTTAAAATCAACTCCTCATCGACAATCTTCGATACCCAGAAGAAAATTTTCTCCAGAACGCGTTGAATTCATGGGTGCCCAACGAACGGGTTCATTTTATTTCTCTGTATTTTGAACCTTAGAAAATATTCTTTCATCAAATTTATTCTCGTTCTTCGATCCCCTCTGAGAATTTTGCTCTGACTTGGAAAATTTTATTCCTGCACTGCCAACATCTTTTGACTTCATCACTGGCAAAATTCACTCTGAACTCGGGAAAATTCACCATCTCACCAGACTTAGGCATATTTTCTAGAGGAAGGGAATACTTCATGCCTTAGAAAATTTTTAAATCATCTTGAAAAACTTTGAAAATTTTGCCCTGGAAAATTTTAATTGCCAGTGTAGAGGAATTTTTTGATCAACTTCATTTGGAAATTTTACATTCCCGGCACGCCTCACTTCATTTGTATTTCACTCCACACTTCAAACTTGAAAGGCAATTTTATTAAAATTTCTAACGCCTTAGAGAATTCTCCAACACTTAGAAAATATTTCACTTTCCACCTGAGGCGCCTACTTCATTTTGTTTTCACCACCCTCAAACATTTCAACGCCTTCAAAATATTTCTAACACCTTATAACTCCCTTATTCATAGGCGCACACCTACCATTTAGCACTTTACTCTCAACATCTTCAAATATTTTATAGCACACTATGCATGGCGCACATCACACTTGAAGGTGAACATTTTCAAACACCTAGCAATCTTTACTTTCCACGCCTTGTATTTCATTCCCCCCTGAAAAACATTTAAAATTTCCATGCCAAGTATATTTATTCATCTTTACCTTGAGCGCACCCCACATCTAGGAGAGAATTTTTTTACATTTCAACGCCATAGTCACTTTATCCTTTCCATTTCACCCTGTTTACCGTTTTTCACTCCACACTTTACTTTTTCATGGCGCATATGTGGTGGGGTCAAGAAAAATTTAAAACTTTTGTCTTCATATGATCTGTTTTGGGCGCATTTCTCATAAGCTGAAGGATGAACTTTAAACGCCACCCCTGACTTAGCCATTACATGATTTTCAACGCCTTTGTCTCCTTCTAAATTTGCGTGGATGCCTCTTCATGGGGATGTTTTGTCTTTACATGCCCTTACTTGGGCGCATTCAAAGGAGAGAGGAGAATGTTGACCAGCTTGGCTACGCCTTAATCACATTTTTGTCTTGACATGCCCTCATTTGGGCGCATATTGCACATGAAGGAGGATGGGCGCATATTCCATGTGAAGAAGGACGAAATCTTTGACTCTTTGACCCTCTTTTAAAGCATGGGCGCATTTCTTAGGTGGGGAAGGATGAGATAAGTTGACCTTGTTGACTCCTTTGTCCTTTGGCGCATTTTGATGTAGATGGAGGATGGAGCATTTATAACGCCTAGACTAGTGACTCCTCACCTTCCAGCTTTTGTCCTCACATGGCAGCTTTTGGGCGCATTTTACCCCTCATGCAGGATGAAAATGTTTGACTCCTTGACTTTTGGGCGCATTTCATCCTAGCTGCAGGATGGGCGCATTTTGGGGGGTGAGAAGGATATCTCCGTGCCTTAGAAAATTTTGCCATCAACTCTCTCAACTTGGGCGCATTTTGCTGGGTAAGGTGGATGAAGTTTGTTGACTTCTTTGACCCTTTTGAGAGGTGGGCGCATTTAGCATAGGGAGGTGGATTTTTTATACTTAGAAATTTTTTGAATGTCTCCAGCTTGCTTGTGGGCGCATTTTACCCCTGGTGAAGGACGAGGTCTCAGACTTAGAAAATTTTCAACTTTTTCCTCTTCAAGTTTGGGCACATTTTGCCCCTGGAGGTGGATGAACACTTTGACTTTTCTTTGACCAGTTGTGCTTTGGGCGCATTTTGACCCCAGAGCAGGACGAACTTGCATCACTTTGAATTTTTTATGCCTCCAGCTGGGATGGGCGCATTTCCCTATGTCAACTGGATGAAGCTCTAGACTTAGACAAATTTTCATCATCTTTTGCCAGCATTCATGCCCCTGCTATTTATAGTAAATCCTCTGATTCTCAAACTTCGAAAGCTCAGATTGCCTTGAAATTTTGACCACTGGACCTTCATGACCTGGTTAGCCTGTTGACATTGCCATTTTGAGCTGACTTACTAAAAATAGCACATTTTGAGAAGTGCTTTGCTATTTATAGTAACCTCTCGTTTCTGGTACTTCCACAGCTCCGATTTGAATGAAATTTGAATGAGGCGCTCCTCACCACGTGACCTTACTGCCGGCATCGACGCATGCAGCTGATTTACTATTTTTAGCATGTTTCCAAATTGACTTACTATAAATAGTAAGTGCTCCGGGTACTTGACACGAAATTTCACCGGCGGATAGCACGAAGGACCGATGCGCCGATGGTTTACATGGATTTTGAAGATTTTGACTTTTGATGCCTATTTTTAGGCTCCGGAAGGTAGAAACCAACACGCGCATCGCATTATCAAAAGATCTCGTTTGTCGCCGTTTTGTAGCATTCGTCATTGTGAATCACGAGAAGCTATTTGGTGGCGGTACGCGGGACCTGCTAAAAATAGCAAGTTCCTTCTTGAGTGGGAATCTCCGTTTGCATGTCACACCATTGCGAAGCTCTCGAAGAACCCATCAGGAATCATCCGACATGCAAAAGAAACTTCGACCTGCAAACCCTAAAAATAGCCTCGGAAGGCTGAATCCTGAAAGTGGTTATCTCGACTTGCATGTTATGTCGTCGCGAAGGTCTTGAAAAACCCAGAAGGAATATCCAGACATGCAAAGAAAAACTCTGCATTTGGACCCTGAAATCTGTGCCGGAAGCCGGACTGCTAAAAATAGTAAGTCGTCGATTTTTGCTCAAATTTTGCACGCGAGCAGTCTGATATACTTTGAATGCAGTGTGATGATCGGAATCTCAAAATAGCTGGCAAATTGCCCTGAATTTCACACTTACTAAAAATAGTAAGTACCTCGGAATCTGATAAATTTTTGCTGAGAGCCTGCTGGATGTCTGCTGACAACTTTGTTAAGTTCAATTTTCAATTTACTCACCCTATTCGACCTCAAATTGGCTGGAAAGACTCAAAACCCTAATTTCAGACTTGGCCAAATTTCACTCGTTTAAGTTCAAAGACGGGAACGTCCCCGAAAAGACAGACAGCAGAAGAGAGACACAGAGAGAGACAGAGAAAACCAAAGCCAAAATGACCAGAATGGAGCAAAAATTAGGGGTCCCCATCTTGAATGGGGCGATGTGTGAAAAGGTCACAACATCTGGCATCCCCACGGGAAAGTGTTGAAAAACACTTTAAGAATTGAACCTTGATTGATCTTCCTCAAACCATCATACAGAAAGGACACTTACTCGAAAGGGGAGAAAAATCCGATATTGGATTAGAACACTTTCATCTAAGACCCCGTGAGTGTGTGCATCCGTTCCATCTCTAAACCATCTCGACTTCCGGAATCGGCCGCGGCAAGTTATATAAATATCTTAACTTCAAAAGCATCCTGGGCATTGCCTCGCTGCCAGTCAGGCGTCAATAGCCCCGACGAGGTTGTCGCTACAATTCTCACGAATATTGCTCCACTGCCGGCCGGGCGTCTATAGCCCCGGTGGAGTTACTCGTATGTTCCCAAAACCAATATGATATTTTTCATTTTCTCATTTTTTTGTTTTTTCTTTTCAGATATTTCTTTTGAGCACATTTTCTTTTCATCATTTGATTTCTCCGTCAATTCCTTGATTGGCTGGCAGGCAATGAAGCCTCCAATGGGTTTGAGAATTGTAGTGGCGCTGAAGCAAGATGTAAGATTTTCACCTGCCAAAACCTTTCCCAAGAAACCAAAATGACTCAGAATGAAGGTAGGTAAGATTTTAAAGGCCTTTAGACTCGTGTGTTGAGACACAATAACGGATTAACCTCCCGAGACGAGTTCAATCGCTAACTGGATGATGACAAGAGGAAAACAACCTTAGCCCTTTTCAAAAATTTATGCAAATTTCAGTGAAAGAAACCACGTTGTGAAAGTTAAAACATCATCACCTCATCGCAACAGAAAACCTTAAATCCTTGCCCATTCCAAACCAAAACCACTTGAGCGGACAACTCAAGGGACGGGAACGCCAAACCAAAAACCCAAAGGGCAACAAACCAAAACCAAAACCAAAACAAAGGAAAACAGAAAAGCAAACGGAAAGCAAACAAACGGGAAAGCAAATCTAATCTAACTATATTACAAGGTAGGCTCTCAGAGAGAACCTAGGGTTGGAAATAATGCTTGAGGAATCTCCCATCATCTGGCAACGCGATATCCCCTCTTGTTCTTGTTCGTAACTTAAATGCATCATCTCCCAGGATCTCAGAATTTTGACCAGGGTCCAACCATGATTTGTCGATCCATCCGTTCATGACCCTTTGATGTATGGTGAAACTTCCCAGAGTTTCATCTCTTTTCTCTTCCAAGCGCGTCGGCTGGGAATACCTAGTTTGAACCCAATCTTCTTTCTTATGGACTTCTCCACATTCTTCTTCTAAAGTGACTTGTTGAATCATCTCCGGGACTTGTTCTGAGGAGGTCTTACCCATGGCACTTGTGTTCTCTGAATAGAAAGATTCGTAAATGGGTAACGATAAGTCTCTGATGGGGGCACTTTCTGCATCTTGCTCTACATCTTTTAACATAGAATCTTTGAACGTCTCTTCATTCTCATTCCTACTTGAATCATTTTCAATCAACACTTCGGTGAAGGCAGGGGTATCCCCTGAAAACCTCTCTCCCTCCGGGCTTTGCAGTGTGAGGACTTCTTTCTTAACAGGCTTGTACGTACCCAAATCAGTTTCCATGAATAAAACATCACTATTTTCACCACATTCTGTAATCATTAATTTGAGCCGTGGTGTACTTTCGATCTTTATCTGATTCGGAACTCCCTTCCAAGGCAACCACATGTGGGAGAAGTCAGTCGCAATGTATCCATTCAATTTTCTGGACCAATCTCTGCTTAATAACATGCCATAACCATCTGGTATATCCACAACTGATATGTCAACGCGACTCTGAATTCTGGGATCCGCCGCTAGCTGCATATGAATACCATTTAATTCCCCTACAACTGGAACTTCAGTCTTATCCAGCTGAGTCACCTTCTTGTTGGTCTTGAGCGGGATTATACCTAACGCCTGACATACCTTCAAAGGCATGACATTACTTGATGCACCGGAATCAATCAAACAATTGTGTAGTAACTTTCCAAAAATTCTAACTGAGACCAGAAATGGGGCTGGCTCACCCTTCCCTTGATAAAATATGACTGGCTTCCTCTTTTCTTCTACTGAAGCATTCTTCTTTTCATCCTTTTTGTCTACTGAAGCTTGATTGTCTTGAACAACCTGTCTTGGATTCTGCATTTGCTCTTGTCTTTGCTTCTGCTCCACAAGAATATTGAACCGTTTCTTTTTATCTTCAATCCATGACTTTTCAGGAACGTTTGAAGAACCTTGTACCATACCTACAAAGTTTTGAGGCTGTTGCGGAGCCTCCCAAGTATCAAATGGTGCGTGAAGCACCTCCTCTACCATATTCGTGTTTTGTACTGGACGAGACTGTGTGTTCACAGGAGGATTCTTTGATGCACTGTTTGCTTCTTGTGATGTACTCCTCGCAACGGGCGCTTCATACGCACTTCTCAAAACTGTATCCCTGACCTCTGAAATCTTCATTAGCTCGTGTAAGGGGAGACTAACCTTCATCCTTTTGAACTCTTCTAGCACATAAGAGCCAAGTCTTTTCACGTCCTCTCTAGGAAGACTTTCCTTTTGTCTCTGCTCAGCTTGATGAATTGGCTGTTGAATGACTTGCTGACCTCCTCCGCCTTGCGTTACATTCTGCCGCCTGTACTCTGGAGAATCTCTTGGTAAACCTGGATTATTGCTCGCGTTGGGATGCGGCGGAGTTGTAAAATTATTAGGAGGTATTGATGATGTCAGTGGCTCTTTCTGATGATAATTCCTCTGATATACTTTAGGAGCTTCACCTCTAGTAGTTTGAAGAGCTTGTACCTCTCCTCTTCCTTCCATCAAGACGCTGTTGTTGAGAGGCGGAAAAATATAACCATCTCTATAAAGAGACTCTTCTGGTGATGCATATGTGGCATGAACTTCTGACGGTATTTGAAACTCTGGCATCCCCACAGGAGCATTTGCTGAAGCTGATGGAAATTGTTGATTGACTGGTGGGGGCGTGTAACTCTGAAACTCGAGTGGGACATTGCAATCTTCTATTATCAATGCCTGATCATATCTGGGTGCTAGGACTAATTCATATCCTATAATTGGAGGACTTTCTGTGGCCCCTGTATTACTTGCTTCACTTTTGAGAATACCAGCCACAACTTGGAATTCGTGACACTGAAGTTCGGAGTGCTGGTTCGTGTTATGTAACCTACACCATCTTGACGAGGGAGTTTCGGCCATATAAATTCTATCTGCAGGACGGTTTTCAGGAGGTGGCATATTGTCCAATGGTGATGGCACTCCTCCATTGTTGGGACCTGTATTCCAGGACCTCCTCTGGAATCCTTGATTGTTATTTCTATACCCATGACTGTTTTCATGACTATATCCTTGATGGGTATCTGGATGACTTGGAGGATTATGCTGATATCCTCGATTAACACCTTGGTGTGCCTGATAATTTCGTGGCATAGCTTGTGTCTGATTATTTTGATTTTTGAGGTGAGTTACCTCAGCTGACAGCCTCTTCACTTGTTCTATCAAATCTTTCATTTCATCTTTCTCCTCTGAAGTTTTCACTGGTGGCACTGTGTTTTGGAGATAAACAGGCTGTGGGACTTGCGTCTGGGACAAAGGCATCCCAGGATGGAGAACTAACTGACTTGATGGTGCTTGAACTTGATAAGCTGGCTGTGGAATTGCATTTAATGCCGGAACTTGTTGATTCCATGTTGAGCCGAACATTGGCATTTGATTGTTTGTTGTAGCTAGGCCAGTGTAGAGTACAGGCCCAGTTATATTCTGTCCTAAACCTTGACTTCAACAGCTTTAGCGTAAGCTTGATTTATATTTGCTGGAGTGGGGTGAGATCTTACGAACATTGCAGTCAAAGGATCAAGTGCTGAATAGTAGCTTTCTCGAGCGTCATCAATGACATAAGGAGTGCGTAACCTATTGAGGGCCTTTTGGAATCTATTGTTGAATGCATGAATGGGCTCTTTGTCTTGTCTTCTTACTTCCGAAAATTGACGATAAAGCTCTACAGGGGTGGCTGGTATACCAAATTTTCCGATGAAGGCCTCCTTCATCTGCTCCCATGTTCTTATAGACCCTACGGGTAAGTGAATGAACCAAAAATGAGCCTCTTCTCCCAAAGAATATGGAAATAGGCGGCAAGCCACGTCTGCGTACCCAATCTGCCTATTGCGTAGGTGACCTTCAAACATCTTGATATGGTCCTCGGCCGTGTAGTTAACATCATTGGCAATGAACTTAGGACAAAAATTTTCAGGATTCTTTGGCATCTCATGGTAGTCTTGAAACTCTAGCGGAGATGGGTTAGTAACCAACCATGTAGCACCGTTTGGAGCGGGTTGACCTCCGTGCTGACCTCCTGGTTGACCTCCTGGTTGAGCCATTGCTTGAATTGGTAGTCGCCTTTGATATACAATAACTTGGGCTGATTGTTGTACAACAGCTTGAACTTGTTTCGGCTGAGCAAATCTCGAAGCACTAGGTGGAGTTCTGAACAAACTAGAAATTTCTTCTCCACTTGTTTCTCCTTGAACCTCTTCACTTGAACCGACTTCTTCACTTGACTTAGCTTCCTTACTTGAATGACTTTCTTTCTTCTTCCTTGATCTCGTAGGTAGCTCTAACTCTACAAAATCTTTATATGAATTGGGCGTAGACCTCAAGATTCTCTTCAAC
>VDFB02141127.1:0-12337 GCA_007258455.2 Sequoia sempervirens
TCTTTTTTCTTTCACAAATCTATCACAGGTGGGAAGAATGGAAATGTTGTTGCTTCTCTTTCTTCTTCTCAAGGAGTCAAGGTTACTTTTTTCCATGATATTTCAAGGGAATTTGTTTTTCATTTTTCATCTTTATTCACGGAAAGCAACCCTAAGGCTTCAGAGGAAGAGAAAATTATCTTAGAATTGTTCCCTTCTCTAGTTTTAGTAGATATGAATAATCTTCTTATGAGACCTATGTCTATTGAGGAGCTTGAGATGGTTATTTTTAAATGAAGAAAGGAAAATATCCCGGGCTTGATGGTTTTCATATTTGATTCATTCAAAAAAATTGGGATGTCTTAAAAGTTGACTTGTTGGAGGTGGTCCGAGAATCTCAAGTGAATAAATAGATGGTTAAAGAAATAAATTATTTTCTAATTTTCATTCCAAAACCTGAAGGGGCTTCTTCTCCATATATGTTTCACCCTAGAGCTTTATGTAATGTGAATCATAAAATAATTACCAAGCTTATTTTTTAGCATTTGAATAATATCCTGGGTTCTCTTATTTCTTAGAAGCCAAGTGAATTTGATAAAGGTCATCAAACTTTGGATGGTATAATAGTGAATACTAAAGCTATTCATTATATGGTCATCTCGAAAGAAAAAGATATGTTTTATTAAATTGGAGTTATATAAGGCATACGATATGGTCAAGTGAGTTTTCCTTAGGAATGTGTTATATGCTTTTGGGTTTTTCTTAGAATGGAATTATTGGGTTATGTGTTGTGTTTCTTCCTCTTTGTTCTCTATCCTTATCAATGGTATTCCTTCTCCTATGTTTTATTCAACAAAGGGCATTTGGTAAGGAGATACTTTATCCCTTATTTATTTAATTTAATAGCCAAAATTTTAGGTAGATTTATTAAGAGCCTAAGAGCTAACCTGGTATAATTCAAGGTTGGTCTTTGACTAAAGTTCTTGATGCATAATCCCATCTCTAATTTTTTGATGGTACTCCATTAATGGGAGCTATTAGAAAAATGAGGTGACCAACTTCAAGAAAGCTTTAGATATTTATTTGGTAGTATCAAGGCAATAGGTTTATGAGAATAAATTTAATATTTATTCTCTTAATACTCATAGATATCGAACAAATAACTACTTAGATTCTTCATTTTAAAATTGAGACTCTCCCTTTTGATTATTTGGAGATCCCTATAACTTTGGGAAGTTTAAAAAGACATTGTTGGAAAAGAATTCTAGATAGGCTTCACATGGATATTAGTCATTATAATTTTATATAGTTTTCATTTGCTAGAAGACTTAACCTATTACAACTTGTCCTTCAAACTTGTCTTATTAAAACAGATTTATGGTTTTATCTACTCCCAAAAGCTTCCTTAAATATTTTGATTCTCTTTCTCGTAAATTTCTTTAGGCATCTAAAAAATGGATTTTAGTTAGTTGCGATCAATTTTGTCATCCTAAATTGAATGGAGGCCTTGGTTTAAGGCAGTTTGAATTGAATTCTCAAGCTTTATCTGCCAAATTATACCGGAGGTGATGTAAACTTATCCTAAGTATTTATGGACTATAATTTTTAACTTTGAGTATTTGGAAGGTGTTATTATGGAGGATATCCCAATAATGAATTTGATTGGGAAAATTATATATGGTGTGGGATACTATCAAGGTAGGAGCTTTTATTGTTAAAGAAGGTTTATTTTGGATTATCAAAAAGGGTGATAGAGCTCTTTTTTGGAATGATTCTTGGGATCTTAATCCTCCATTCCTTAAAAGCCAAAAATTTTAGGCAGCAAGATGGTCCAAAGTTGAGGATTTTAAGACATCTACTCGATTGGGAAGGTTTTGGATATACCATTGGAAGGACCCCACTTCTTGGCCTAGAGGTGGATCTTCTATAGGTCGAGCTACTCTAGCTTCTATTCTTGTTGATATGTTTTGTAGTTCTCTACAAAATTTTGATGTGCTTGCTTGGGGTAATGATTTCAAAGGAACTTATTCAGTAGTTCTTGGTTGTCAGTATCTTGAATAGAGGAATGGTATGATTAGATATTTTCCCTAGTGGAGGAAAATTTGGAACAAATGTAGTTGGACAGAGTGCAATCCTTCCTTTTGGCTTTTAAGTCAAAATAAATGCTTCACTTAGAATAATATTTTAAAGAGAGGATTTCTTGGTCCCTCCAAATGTGTTTTATGTGGTAATAGTGAGGAAATTTCTCCACGTCTCTTTTTTCAATGTCATTTTGGCTTAAAAATTTGGAGCTTTTGATGGGGAATATGGAATAGGCATATACTTCATACGTCTTCATTAATTGAATTTTGGGCCAATATGTGGTGTCCACCTATAGAAGAGTTTCTTTTGGGTGTTTCTTATGATCTTGGTCCTATTTTTATTCACTAGCAAATCTGGCTAGAGAAAAAATGTAGGGCTTTTCAAGATCATCAATGCTTTCTCATTCAAGTTTGGTAGAAGATAAAGCTCTCAATTCAAAAAATTGTTCTTGCCAAATATTCTCTCTTGAAGTCATTTCCCCTACAAAGTCTCAAATTTATTGTAGTATTGATATATCTTCTTCAAGCACTTCTCTTCTTTTGAATATTGTTTGGTTGAAGGCCTCTAAAAAAGTGAATAGGATTGGTAAGTGGTCTCCTCCTCCGAGTTCTTTGAAAATTAATTATGATGGATCTTCCAAAGGTAACCTAGGGGTAGTAGGAATTGGTGGAGTGGGTCATGATAATCAAGGTTCAACTCATTTTTTCTTTTCTACATCTATGTGATTATTTTCTAATAATCAGATGGAGGCTCATGCTAGTCTTCTTTCAATGACTAAAGCTTGTCAATTAGATTAGGAAAAAGTTATTTTTGAGATGGACTCAATGATATTGACTACTATTTTAAATAAAGGGGTTTCTAATAATCTTTCCTCATAGTTGGCTTCTATTATTGAGCAAATTTTGTGTATGGTTCCTAATCTCAACTCCATTTTTTTGTTCACATCCCTAGGAAATGAAATATGATGGTTGATTGTTGACTAAATGGGCTATTGACAGTATTGATAAGTGGAATGTCATGAATTGAGTATCTTTACCCTTGACTAAATCCAAGGTGCTTCTTCAATTGCTTCATCATGATTGAGCTTTAACTCCTTCATTTGGAGTCCTCTCGAGAGCTTGATTTATGACTGGAATTGACCGTATTTTGTGACGTCCGCTTGAATTTTTCTTCTTTCACCTTTATTGATAACTATAGCTAGGCTAGCTGAAAGTCATTATGTTATAAATGGATGTAAACTCTCTTTTTTCAATTTAGTCTTATCCTTTTGAGAAAGTGAAAGAGAAGGGATATTTAGCACAGAACTCATTACAGTCCAAGAAATTAGCAGCTTCTTACGCATGAAAGCCTCCTTCCACCAAAACTATGTTCTTGACGTCTTGCACAGGATGCCAACACTCATTATAACGCCAGTTCTTTGGTCTTGTGGACGTTAAAACTCTTATATCATATTCTAAGATAACGCTGGTTCTTTCTTCAGTACCAGCCGCCACACACGTCGCACGCAGTCCATTCCCCCGATGGCGCAACTTGCAAGTTGAGAGAAACCCGTACGCTCACAGTGACATCCCTTCAGAAATATTCCTCGACTTTTTAACCCACACCAAGCTTTGTTACTTTCCTGTAAAATGTACAGGCTAGAAATTAGACTGAAAGCGACCACCATCGCCAATTCAGCATGTACAACATGCAGTACGATCTCTTATTTATTGAAGAAGACAGACCGTAGAGACGCTCAGAAGCACCAAATCTATTGAGTCTGTAACAAAATAATTATTCATAATTCATTCATTAAGCACCACCCTGGTCCCTCTGTGTAGTGCATTATGAGACGCGGTGTCTGGGAGAGCAAAGTCTTCGACTTTGAATCTGTCATAACGCTGACAATTGACAATGCAATGCAAGTTGGCCGATTTAGTGACTGCACTCCACACAGCTTTTAACCACCCATTAAGGAAACCCTAAACGTACCCCCGGTGATGTTGCATAAGTGTCTCGAAACAACTTTTGTGCGGGACGGCGTACATGCACTCCATGTTCTCTGGAATGAATCTACCTTCTGAGTTTGGATTGTATGAGCTCTTCTTGAAGCACGTTTAACTCTATTTTTCTTCTATGGTGATGATGATGGATCATGGAGTTTGATTCATAACTTTGGTAATAAAATTCTCTTGATCAAATTTAGAAATTAGGAGAGAAAGTTGATATGTAGGTGGGGAGCCTTAGCGTCGCGATGGGACATACACTGATGGGACTGCATTAATGTGATCCTCACAACTTAAAAAATTCTTGCATAAATAAGAAATCCTAAATGTACCCGTGATGTTGCATAAGTGTCTCAAACAACTTTTAGTGCGGGGACAGCGTACATGCACTCATATTCTCTCGAATGAATCTACCTTATAGGTTTCCGTTGTATGAGCTCCTTTCTTGAGCGTTTAACTCTATTTTTCTTCTATGGTGATGATGATGGATCATGGAGTTTTGATTTCATAACTTTGGTAATAAAAATTCTCTTGATCAAATTTAGAAGTGGAGTATGGAATTGAGGGGCCTTAGCGTCGCGATGGGACATGCACTTGTTGGGAGACCCCTGCGATATATCTTGATCCTCCACAACTTAAAAAAATTCTTGCATAAATAAGAAACCCTAAAAGCGTGCAGAGTGATGTTGCATAAGTGTCTCGAACAACTTTTGTACGGGACAGCGTACATGCACTCCATGTTCTCTCGAATGAATCTACCTTACAGGTTTCCGTTGTATGAGCTCCTTTACTGAACGTTTAACTCTATTTTTCTTCTATGGTGATGATGATGGATCATGGAGTTTGATTCATAACTTTGGTAATAAAAATTCTCTTGATCAAATTTAGAAATTAGGAGAGAGAAGCTGATATGTAGGTGGGGGCCTTAACGTGCGATGGGACATGCACTTGTTGGGAGAAGCCCTGCGTGTATCACTAATCCTCCACAACAAAAATTCTTGCATAAATACGTAACCCTAAACGTACCCCCGGTGATGTTGCATAAGTGTCTCGAATAACTTTTGTACGGGACAGCGTACATGCACTCCATGTTCTCTCAAATGAATCTACCTTACAGGCTTCCGTTGTATGAGCTCCTTTACTGAACATTTAACTCTATTTTTCTTCTACAATTATACCGTGATGATGATGGACCATGGAGTTTGATTCATAACTTTGGTAATAAAAATTCTCTTGATCAAATTTAGAAATTAGGAGAGAGGAGCTGATACGTAGGTGGGGGTCTTAACATGCGATGGGACATGCACTTGTTGGGGTCCACACGTGTACGCCAATCCTCCACAACTTAAAAAAAAATTCTTGCATAAATAGGCACGATGAGATCAAACACAAATCAGATTTTAAATGCACACGTAATCATATATATTTTGAAACAAAACAAGTACATGTTGACAACCAAAATAATGAACTATATTCAACTTGTATCTGACAGAACACAAGTAGCATTCCAACATGGAAACTAAACAACCCAAACATTAATTTTTGCACCCTTCCCCATAAACTTTGAAACCCAACTGTTGCACCAATCCAGGCATCACTTTCACATTAATCACAACTACACAACATAAACAAGATTCCAAGTCAATACAATTCAAACCCATCCGACCTATCTTAGACCGAAATGTGAACCCATTACAACCATGTTTCCCACCGTAGCATAACCAAACCAACACGCAAATGCATTCGTTTGTCTTTTCAACCATGAGACCTACAACATGTATCAATACGAATCTATCCCATCTCGCCAAGTAGGGTGTGCACGTACTAGAGTTGAACTCAAATATCCCACCTGCATCCATTTTTAAGAGCTATAAGGTCGTCATTAATCAAAAAAAAAATCATGGAAACAATTACAAACAATCCACCAAATTAATCAACACAAAAATTAATGGCCGAAATCAATCAAATCTCCAATTCATATCACCCATAATTCAAATTTAAAAGAGGACAACAATTTATTTTGCCACACCAAACAAGCATCAATTAGATTCAAATAATTCTCAATTCAAATAGCCATGAAAACCTTCAAGTATTCACTTATTCTACAATGAGCGACATAAGAAAAAGAGGAGTGACAAGCACAAAATTCATTGAGTTAACAACAAAGGGAGGCAACAACTTAAATTCCAGCGCACCAGCATCCATATTGTTTTAGGTATTCCTTTTAGAGTTTTCTATTTGTGAGCTTTATATTGTTCTTCATTACAGCCATTAATGTTTTCCATTTGTACACTTTATATTGATCTTCACTACAACCATTACAGTCATAGGTTTTTATTTATGTTTCCCTTGGGTTTATATTACAAATATTACGGTCACAAGTTAGCATTTGTGTTTCCCTAGGGTTTATATTGCAAATATTACAGTCATAGGTTAGTATATGTGTTCCATAGGGTTTACATTGTAAATATTACAGTCATAGTTTACCATATAAAGCTTTCCCTGGGATTTATATTGCAAATATTATAGTCATATGTTAGCATATGTCTTCCCTAGGGTTACATTGCAAATATTACAATCATAGTTTACCATTTTTGTTTCCCAAATATTTATATTGCAAATATTACAGTCATAGTTTACCATTTCTATTTTCCTAGGGTTTATACTGAAAATATTACAGTCATAGTTTACCATTTATGTTTCCCTAGGGTTTATATTGGAAATATTACAGTCATAGTTTAGTCTTTATGTTTCACTAGGGTTTATATTGCAAATATTACAGTCATAGTTTAGCATTTTTGTAACTTCATAGGTTGTACAATATCATTCACTCTAGTTATCTTATTCTCATAGGTTCAGCATTATCGTATATATTGTAAATATTACAGTCATAGTTTAGCATTTATGTTTCATAGGTTTTACATTATCATTCACTTTGCTTATCTTATTCTCATAGGTTATGCATTATTGTTTATATTGTAAATATTACAGTCATAGTTTAGCATTTATGTTTCATATGTTATGCATTATCATACACTCTGCTTATCTTATTCTCATAGGTTCTGCATTATCCTTTATATTGCAAATATTATAGTCATAGTTCACCATTTCTATTTCATAGGTTATGCATTATCATTCACTCTGCTTATCTTATTCTCATAGGATTTGCATTATCATTCACTCTAGTTATCTTATTCTCATTGCTTCTGCATTATCATTCACTTTGGATATCTTATTCTCATAGGTTATGTATTATCATTCACTTAGGTTTTCTTCGATACCAGTCATTAATTTTTGAGTTTCTCTTTTTATTAGTTTTTTTTCATCTTTTTCATAGGTTCTACTTCATCAATTCACAAAGATTTATGCTTATCAATGAGTTCGTCATGCACAAAATATGTGAGATTTGTTAAACTCTTACTATTTTTCATTCGTAAGCTTTCTATTGTGTCATAGTTAAAATGTGAGTGTGGTTTTCACTTTGTTGTGCATCAGAATGTTTATGTTGTACATGCTTAAAAGACATGAGATGTTCTTAAACTCTAACTCCCTTGCATACAATGTAATTCTTTGCTTCTCATTGGACTCTATTTCCTTATGTTGCTCATTCTAGAATAAATGTAACTCTCTAAACTGTTAACAGTATTTATGAATTTAAATGCAACAAACTAAAAAGAAAACATATACAAAAACTAATTAATCTTTTGTTCAAGCATCACTGTCTTCATACATATAAAGATAATTGTTCAAGCATTTATGTTTCATTGTTTAGGATTTCTGTTTCATAGGTTTTGCATTATCATTCACTCTGGTTACTTTATTCTCATATGTTTTGCATTACAAACTAATTATTCTTCTATTCAAACATCACTGTCTTCATACATATAAAGATAATTGTTCAAGCATCACTATTTTGATTGTTCTTATTATGTGCAAATGGCTAAGGGTAATGCAGTGGTGACCCATAGTGGGAACAAAAAAAAGAAAAGAGCCACGACAAGGTTGCCCTCCCACAAACGAGGGGCTAGATTCCCCCCTAAACTAGATCTTGTTGCACAAGTAGAGGATGTTTCTACTCCTCAAATACCACAGAATGAGGTTACTACACCTCAAATGCCACAGAAGGTAAAACAAATACAAAATTTGTGGTCTTCGAATGACATGAAAAGGGCACTCTATGGCGTTGAAGAGAATGACATATCAATAAGGGGGGGTTCCAAAAAGTGGAAAATCCCAATAGCCATACTATCCAAATGGCTAGGGGGTCTAACAACAACTTCCAAGAAAGGTCTGCCAATAGTCCTCAGTGAAGAGGAAGAACATCTTATTATGGAATGGTGCAAGAAAATGGATGATATTGGGCATGGTCTTAAGATAGTCAATCTTAAGTTTGAGGTTGCACAAATTTGTCAGAATAGGCCAAACCCTTTCACCAATGGGTTCTCGGGGAAGTCTTGGTGGACAGACTTCAAAAACAAACATCTTGAACTTGCATTGTGAACTGCTGAAAGCCTAGAAAAAGATAGGGAATTCAATCTTAGAGATGATATTGTAGTTGCATTCTATAGTACACTGTCTACATCATACGAAGCATTTCCATATGGTCCTAATCGCATATGAAATTGCAATGAAACTGCCATCCAGGTAGGCAAAAATGGGTCCATGAAGGTGCTTGCAAGAAAAGGTAGCAGGAATGTCTCTTACATTATCCCAAAGAGTCGTGAATGGATAACCATTCTATGTTGTGTCAGTGTTGCCAGGCATAGCATTCTAGGATTCTACTTGTTCAAGGGGTGTTCGAACACAGATAATTACATCATAGATTGTGAACTAGGTGCTTGCATGGAAGCCCAACCCCATGCATGGATGACTAAAGACTTGTTCTAGATTGGTTGACCCACTTCAAAAACTTAGTTCTAGGTGGTGTCTCGCCCACCAATAGGATCTCTCTAATATTTTATGGCCATGATGGAAGCCATGTAGCACTCGAAACCATCTAAGAAGCAAGAGAAATTCGTGTAGATTTGTTAACATTCCCATCACATGCCTCACATAAGCTACAACCATTGGATGTGAGTGTGTTTGCACCTTTTAAAGCTTACTTCAAATGAAAACGTCTAAATTTTTTGTCAAAGTTTCCAAAAATTGAAGTGAGGAGGAAAGAACTTGTAATGTTAGGCAACAAAGAAATGAAAAGAGCTTTGATAGTTGACAACATCAAAACTGGGTTTAAAAAGACTTGTATATGGCCACTAAATCCTGATGCACTTATGAACAACATGCATCCCAGTAAGAAATTTGCGGTCAGCGAGGATGCTGATGCAATTGAAAACATTCTTAGCCTTTTAGGACTTGATCTGTCAAGCGAGGATGTGGCACTATTGTAGTCCACTCTTCCAGATGGACATTTGCAAACTGCAATAGAAACACAACAATCACCTCATAGATGTCCTGCTGAATCAACTGCACAAGTGGTGGCTGATGAACAAACCCCTCCCATGGTGGGTAGCCCCGTTGATCAATCTAGCAAAAGTTTAGGTCTTCCATCAGAACGTAGCCAACCATCCTAGTCGGTTGAGGGAGTAATGAACTTGGGCATTGATTTGCAAGTCCCACAACTTGGGCATTGATTTGCACCCTAATTGGCGAGATGGGACAGACTCATGCTGATATGTGTTGTAGGTGTCATGTTTGATGAGATAGGTGAATGTATTTGCTTGTTGGTTTGGTTATGCTATGGTGGGAAACATGGTTGTAATGGGGTAGCATTTCAGTCAAAGATGGGACACATGGGTTTGAATTGTGTTAACGTGACACCTCTATTTGGTTGTGTAGTTGTGATTAATGTGTAAGTGATGCCTAGATTGGTGCAACAGTCTCCCAATTTGAGTTTAGGCGCAGATCATATAAAAAAGAGAACACCCCCAAATTAATCAATGGCACCTAAAAAAGATACAATTTTTGCAACTCTAAATTGATGAAGCATACACATGTACATATACATAGACATACACACACACACACACACACACACACACACACACATATATATATATATACATAGACATAAGTGAATTAAACGTGACTATAGACAAGTATAACAAGAGGCGGCAAGTTATTAATATGATGCAGTGGGGTGTAAGGGTGGTGCAGTGAGAGAAGTAGATGTTGCATGGTATTTCACTTAATACCTCTTCACACATCTATACATATACATACACATATACATATACATATACATAAGGCCTTACATAGACATACACATTTACATATACATATACATACACACAGACATACACATACACACACATATACATACACATACGCATACACATACACATACACATACACATACATTGCCATCATTGTGAAGAATAAATGAGAAGTTACTATAATGAAAGGCTCTAAAGTTGACAAGGTGTGTGAGGCATTGGGAGCATTGAATGCAAGTTGGCTCAAAAAATACGTAGGATGTCATGAAAGTAGTATATGTATATGTATATATGTATACATATACATCTATGTATATGTATATGCATATGCATATATATGAAGAAGATGCAGAGACCTTAAGCATATACAAGTTGGATACACTTCATCATGTTTTCTTGCCAACATGTAATTATTTTGTTTCAAAATATATATGATTACGTGTGCATTTAATATCCGATATACATATACATATGTCTATGTCTATGTATATGTATATTTCTATACATATGCATATAAAAATATATAAAGAAGATGTAGAGACCTTAAGCCAACAAATTTTGGCATCAATGTGAAGAAAATTAATCAATGGCACCTAAGAAATCTACAAGAGTTGCATGAGTGAATAGATGTAACAGAACCTATGCAATAGAGAACACCCTATAATTAATCAATGACACCAAAAAAAGATACACTTTCAAAACACTTACACTTGTTTGGCTGCCAACCTTATCTTTGATTTGTTGACAAATATATATGATTAAACGTGCATTTAATATATGATATGTGTTTGATATCCTCATGCTTTTTTATGTAGGAGTTTTTTCATAACTTGTGGAGGACCGGCGTACCACTATGGGAAATTATTTAATGGTAGAATAGATAATGACTAAATTGATGAAGTGGAACTTACAAACAAGATAACACCCTCAAAATTATCTACAATACCTAAAAAAGCTACAATATATGCATGACTGAATTGATGAAGCAGAACCTAACAAAAATAAAACACCCCCATATATTTCCAAGGCACAAAAAGAAGCTATAATAATTGCATGACTAAATTGATGAAACATAACCTATGCAAAAGAGAACACCCCCAAATTAATTGATGGCACCTAAAAAAAGATACAAATATTTGCATTACAGATTTAATGAAGCAACACATATGATAAACCTAACACCCCCATATTTATTAATAGCACCAAAAAAAGGCTACATAGTTGGTGATTGAATTGATGAAACAAAACCTATGAAAAACATAGCACCCCACAAATTGCAAATGGCACCAAAAAATGGTAGAATAGATTATGACTGAATTGATGAAGTCAAACTTACAAACAAGGTAACACCCCCAAAATTATCTACGGTACCTAAAAAAACTACAATAAAGGCATGGTTGAATTGATAAAGCAAAGCCTATGAAAAATCGAAGACCCCCAAATATTTGTAATGCACAAAAAAAAGCTCCAATAGTTGCATGACTGAATTGATAAATCATAACCATTGCGAAAGATAACACCCCCAAATTAATCAATGGCACCTAAACAAAAATAACATTACTGAATGAATGAAGCAACACCTATGAAAAATATAACACCCCCAATTTTACCAATGGCACCTAAAAATGCTACTGAATAACATTAATTGAAACCTAACATTAACCCGTAGGGGTGATCCCATAATAGTGGTTTACAATTTTTGGCCAAAGCTGGACACTGAAATTATTATTTTTAACTAAATCTTCACATTCGGGCACTTATAGCGAATAAACTATGAGAATTTGAAGGCGGTGAAAACTAGAGTCTCATCAAATTTTGTCTTTAGATTCTAAAATATTTTTTCAAAATTTTTTGAATCAAATTACACTAACTTTTCTATCTCCACGAAAATTGATTTTTTTTTGGCTCATTTTTAAAAGTGACACCTGCAGAGTATAAGCTTTTCCATGAAGGATAAATTCTAATTCTTTTAAATTTAGATTTGTAACTTTGATATCTAGTTCTTACACTTGGTTAGATAGTGTTTTATTGAATATTTTTTCCTTAATCAAGTTTCAAAGTCAAGCCAATTACAATTCA
>VDFB02141128.1:0-12110 GCA_007258455.2 Sequoia sempervirens
TTGTTCATTCACCATTTCCTTCATTATTTCTATTTCATTTCAAGCTTCAATTACCAACAAGGTGTTTGACCAAGGCAAACCCCCATTCACTAACAATTTTTTTTCCTCTTTTGCATATTTGTGATTACAGATCTAGGTTGAATACTTGAAGATCACTTGAAGTGAAAAGTTATCAAATTTGCGAAGTTACATTTCAAAGTTGTCATCTTCATGGAAACTCACCTACATGCCATATTTAGAAGATTTAGAACCTAAGATTGGAAGGGAAGCAAGTGTAGACCTTGGAACTCAGGATCACATTTAGGGTTTTTAGAAATTCGGAATGGGACTAATACGCTGCCTTGGGATCTTAGTCCTCCTAGGCTTATTTTTCAAATATTTTCAGAGATCCAGTTTCGAGATCCAAAGACTTCATATTTTCCCCAAAAAATAGTAGTAGGACTAATACGCCATCTTGGGCGTCTTAGTCCTCCACATCATTTTCTGATAGCTTCTTTGCATTTCTAGAATCCTCACAACATCTCCAAACTTCCTAGGTACACACATACTATCTCCCTATTACATAATTTCATTGTTTGCATTCATTTAGCTTGCATTTCTCATTCTAGGTCATTTTGCATATCATAGTGTGTTTTCAAACATTTTCCTTTTCCAAGCATTTTCTTGGTGGTGAACCCCTTAAAGTTGAAAGAACCCCCTTCCTAGGACCTTCCTAATTGAGAATTGACTCACCTTGTGAGGTCAATCCAATTGGGACTCCTAGGACATTAGTGAATGATCGGGGGAAATAGGAGTGATATCCCCAAAGATACTCACCCCCATTTTTCTATTAATCACATATATTAAGATGAAATACTTAGTGACTAATAAGTTCATCTAGGGTATGGATGAAAATAGATAGAGAGAATATAAAAATTCGGTTGGGATAGAAAAATTATATGAACTTAGTGTTGGAGAGATTTAACATAATAATTAATAGACCATTTCATGTTCCTATTTCAGTGTGACTAATTTATCAATACAAAAGTTTCCAACTTCTCCTATTGAGATGGATGATATAGCTAGAATTCCTTATGCTACTTTCATTGGGTTCTTAGTATATGTTATGGTTTGTATAAGACTATAATTTTCCCAAGTAGTGGGATTTCTTAGTGGATAATCCTAGATGAGTACATTGGGATGCAATTAAGAGAGTCCTTAGATTTTTTTTTGGTACTTCTAAGTACTCCATTTTTTTTATCATGGTAATTCTATGTAGTCCTAGCATTAAATCACTATTCATGGATCTATAAATACAAATTGAGCTAGGGATATTTATAGTGGGAGATCTACTAATGGATGTATTCACACTATGTTTGGTGGTGCAATTTGTTCACAAAGTATGTGTGAGCACTTTGGCCACTACAAAAGTAGAGTACATAATAGATACATGTGTTTGTAATGAATTCATCTAACTTAAACATTTTTTTTTATAAGTGGGACTAAATATAGAAGCTATTACAATTCTATGTGATAGTAATAATGTCATATGTTTGGTAAAGAACCCAAACTTTTACGTGAGGATGAAGTATATTGATGTCAAATACTATTTTTCTTGAAATGCTAGAGGATATGAGGATAATTTTGCAAAAAAAAAATTGACACTTTGTATAATATTGCAAATGCATTGATGAAGCATGTGAGCACAAATTTTTTTTGGCAGTGCTATGAGTATATGGGCCTCTCATCCACTAGAAATGAGTTGATAGTTTTGTTATTCCATTTTCTCTTACAATGTTTTTGAAAAGTGGGAGAATGTTAGGAAAGGTGTCTCAAACTTTCTCCCAATGTTAAGATATAAAAGATATAGTTTTCAAACTATGAAATAGAAAAACTCAATTTTTGGGTTGTAGAGTTCATTTTTTACAAAAAAAATAAATATTTTGAGTCTCTCAACATAACTTCTAGAGATTCCTATTGTGTAGATCTCTTTAAGATCTCCATTTTTTTTTAAAAGTCTCAATGACCTCTCAAATAAAAATTTATAGCCTTTATAAGTTGGGTCTCCCACATTGTAAATGCAAAAATATCTATGACACATGAAGGAGTTGTAAGAGGGAGTTATAGTTGTTGACAAACTTATGATGTATGTTATCACATGTCATAAGGAATCGTTTAATGAAGATAATGAAGAAAAAATAGAATGCACGAGTTAGAGTGTGGACTATGATGATCTTATGCTAGGTGGAAGGAATATGCTATTTTAGCTTATGGACTCATCTTGGGATTTAGGTGTTGAATTTCTAATTAGCGGTTTAGACACCACATTTAAATGATTTTAGATCATGGTTTTACAATTATATATATATATATACATTTTATCCTAGATTTATTGGGTGCTTGAGATTGAAGTTTTGGTAGTGAGTTTTATAGGATTTGTCATGCCGCCACAATTACTATAGATCTATAGTTAGCAATACTCATATAAAGTCTTAAAATATGTAAGTACATTGTAACATTTGATTATTAAATAATAAATTTAGTTTCTTTATATTGTAGGGTTTCTTTTGGAAAGGGTTTCCCTTTTGTAAATCACTATGTTAAGGAATATTGTTTTGTGCTTATTTCCTTGTAAATATGCATGATTAGTTTAAAATTTGTACTTACACCTCTCATAGATTAGTGTAGGAAGCATATTGTACATATTTGATTCCTTTCATATCTCTCTCCCTCTCTCAAGACCTCCCTCTCTCCCTCTATCTCTCTTTCTCCCCCCCTCTCTAATTTTCCCTCTCTATATCTCTCTTTCTCCCTTTGTCTTACTCCCTCCATCTATCTTTCCCCCCTTATCTATCTCTCTCCCTCCATCTATCTCCCTTTGTGCTCTATCTTTCTCACCATCTATCCATCCCTCCCTCTCCCTCTCTTTCTCCCTCCCCCATCTATCTCTCCATCCCCCATCTCTCTCTCTCTTAAGAATAATGTTTATTTAGAAATTGTATTTAATGACTCTAACTTATAAGGTTTATCCTTATATCAAATAAGGGCTAATTTGTAAATTTCATTTTTATAAATAAGTAATCTATTTAATAATTAAATATATAACCAAAAGGTTATATGATGACCATAGCCTATTCACTAACCCCTTGAATTTCTTTAAATATTGGGAATAGTAAAGCATATCACACCATGAATGTGCAACATACATTGATATGTGCTATAGGAAAGACCACATAAGAGTTATATGAATGAATTGTATATGCATGTGAGTAATTATTAAAATGGGGTGGGACAAGGTCATGTGAAATCTACATTCTTGGTATGTTTATTTTATATAAGAATTATTGTAAGTTTCTTCAATAATGAATGATGTTTCTATGGGGTTTTTATCCAAAAGGATTTTTCCCATGTGCATATTGTGTAATGTGTTTTCTCTATTTTTTATGTAATTTTATTTTGGTTATTTTTATTTATATGTAATGATTAGTTTCCTAAGATCCTAACCTTAACATTGTTTCAAAGTCAATTAAGCTATGCTAATCACTTTATAGATGATACCATTATTCATGCAACTAGTGTGACACTTCTATTTCTTAAAAATAATTAATTATTGATCTTTGAGTAATTTAATTTGTCGAAATCATAGGTTAATATATTTTTATGGCCAATGGGCCCTTGGTCTATTAGTGAAGTTGAATGGTTCTAAATGATCCCACTAGGGATCAATTCTTGCTAAGTGCAAGGCCCCAACATCATAATGGGTGAAGCTAAGATTGTGCCTCAAGCAACTTTGACAAAATGGATACCTCTTAGTCCTTGACCCTTAGTCAAAGATGTTTCAACCTAAGATTTAGAATACAATTCTACAAGTTTGATATAAAAATATTGCAACAATAATTGAATTTTACCATAAACTTCCTTCTAATCATTTCACTTTTAAAAGATCATAATCTCAAAATCATGTGGATTTTAATATATGCTTTAAATTTTAGATTTTACTCATTAAAATATTCTTTGATTTATTAAATGCAAGGACTCTACCTTCTTGAACTCTCATTTGAACCAGTCAATAATATTGATTTTAATATTTTTCTACTTCCTTAAACTACTTTGAGGTTCATTGATCTTACTTTAGATTTGTGTTTTTGTTGTGTCAACTTCTTTTCACTATTTCCACGTTGGTGTCTTTACATTTGAACAAATTGCTATTTGCCTCTACATTTCTTTCATCTCATATTCAACACCACACTTTCTAAACTTCTAGAATGGGATCTAATGCACCTATGTGGTCTTCCTTTATTTCTAGTATGCCTTTGTGATGGTCATGTCTTATGTGCATGCCTTTGACTTTTCTATTAGTTACCTTCTATTTTTAATTTTTTAGGGGAATATTTATTTGTCATTACATAATGTTATTCTATGTCACTTTTTAGGAGGTATATTTTGTTTTGTACTTAAGGAAAACAATCTTATTTGGAAATGGTGTTTTCATTTGGTCATAGTAGATGACCTTAATTTATCTTTGAATAAAATATCAGATCTCATTCACAAAATTCAAAATAATTTAGTACAAGTCTATAATAAGAGATTTAATCTACAATGAGTGAGTCTTAACTTTCATAGTGTAGTTAAACTTACTACATATAAATTAAATAAATTTTTATAGTCAATTTTAGTCATGATAAGAAAACTTCCATTATAGTTATATTGTTATTGATCAAATGTTGGAGGGGCATGAACTATTTTAGTGTTCATTACAATTGCTTTCTTTTGTGAATTCTAGCTTTATGTTGTAAATTGTAATTATTAGGTGTGAAATTTTTATTTTATATAATGTATATATGTAATTATATATTATGTAAATGTTAGATATATTTCCTTGAAATATATTCATTTATTATATACTAACATTTTTAATTTAGCTCCTATGGAGGTGGAGGTGGGAGGTGATTGTCTCTGGCTTCCTCAGTTGTTGATCCTTTTGAGGTGGATGCTGCTCCTATGGAGGTGGAGGTTGAGGGTGTTGGAGTTTTCAGGCGGTAGTGGACTTGTTGGTCATGAAATTCTCTCCATTAGAGGGGAGCTCCCTCCTTTTGAGGTGGAGTTGGAGTTGGCTTCTTGGTTTGAATGGTGGCTTTGTTGCTTTTTCTTCCCTCACTGTTTTGGCTTAGTGCTGCTCTCACTAAGTGGTTATTTTGTTGTTGACTAGCTTTTATAGGCTGTTGGTTGTCTGGTTAATTTTGATGGTTCTCTTTTGGGTTCAAGGTCCCTGAAAAACCTAGTTAAGAGTTTAAGGTCCCTTCAAAACCTTTGTGTTTAAGGTCCTAGGTAAAACTTGATTGTATTTGGTTAAGGGCTCTAGGACCTTAAAATTCCTTTGTGCAGCTTGTGTTTTCCTGCTATATTTTTAGTGCTACTGTTGCTTGGTTGATGATGGTATATGGTTTTTCTTCGATGCATTTTTTTTTTCTTGGATAGGGTTGTGAGTCCCTTCAAGGGTGTTTTTGGACCTCTTTTGAGACCGACAACCTCCCAAAGTAGGCCACACCCCCCCTTCACTCCGTACTTACATGTATTTATTAAACAAAACTTATATATTTAAATTGTTGTGTGGATATTATTTAGACCTGGGATGGATATATATATATATATATAACCTCCCAAAGTAGGCCACACCCCCCTTCCCTCCATACTTGCATGTGTTTATTAAACAAAACTAATATATTTAAATTTTTGTGTGGATATTATATATACCTAGGTATTATATATATATGGCTCTATATAATAGTATGAGAATAATTCAGTTATGAGAAAATATTTAAAAAAAGAGATATATATATATATATATATATATATATATATATATATATATATATATATATATATATATATATATATATATATATATATATGCACACATATGAATAAGTATATGTATATATATCATAAATGTGTATATTGCAAAAAAAACAACAAATAAATGAAATAAATAAATAGAGTTGTTTATGTATACTTAAAATAAAATGTGTGTATGCATATATAGATATTTTCAAACTTGCAAAAATAAAATACAAGAAAAAGGGTATGGGAGAAATGGGAAGGGAAACTAAATTCCCTCCAAATTCCTTGAGAGCTTCTTCTCCCCTAAACCTACAACTTCGAAACACAAATGAAGGTTAAAATGAGAGAAAAACAAGTTTTATAAGAATCTTTATGGATTTAGGGTTTACTTAGTTACCCTAATATCTAATGATCAAAATTAAAAAAATCCAATGGCTAAGATTATATGTACACTATATTAATTTATAATTTATCATCACTTTAACTAAATTTGTTTAACTACTAATTTTATCCATTGTGGGGAAAATGGGACTAGGGATCCTCACTTTAAGTTATGACTTAAAGTCACTTTTCTAATTTTTAATAAAGCAAATTTTGAACTTAATTTTTAAATTTAAGTGAGATTTAAAGAATTAATTCAATTCATTTGAATTTTGTTAAAGCTACAAATATACCTAAGTTATAAAACTTTTTCAAATAATTAAATTGATTATTTGAATAAGAGCTAAACATTATCGACATAAATCCATAACAAACTAGTCTCATTACTTTAAAAAGGAGAGTATTAAGTAGATTAATCAATTTTAATAGGATTTTAACCAAGAGGCTTCCTTGTGGATATATCCAAATCAAATCTTTGTAATATCAAATAATTTAATTGATACTTTAACCATATATTTAATTTGGTAAAATTATAGAGCGAACTAGCTATATAATCAAGCATAAAATTATAAATTAAATCATTATTACAAATAAACCAAAGAAGTTATGGGTAAAGAGTGTGTTGTTCCTCCTCAGAATTGGTGACGACTAAGTCCTAATTAAATAATGTTAAATAAAATTAAAGAAAAGGTCAAACTTACAGGTTTAATCCTTCATAAATTGAATAGGTTTAAAATTTCTACTACTCTAACCTAACATAATGAGACCTTAGATCAATTAATGTTTAACAAATAGAAATGAATAACCCTTGAAATTTATCTTGTTCAATTTAGTTTCCCCCTATTAAGGGGTTATAAATCAAATTATTGGTAAAATTTTAAACAACTTAGGGAATATGGTGAGGTCCTCTTATCTCGAGAAAGGGGATAATGAAGTATTTAACTAATTAATGATTAAGCTTGAATAACTTGGTTAAGGTATAATAATGGATCTTATCTTGGGACTCAGAGGGGTATCTGAGAAAAAATAAATTAATCCTAACCTATTGTGCTTGTTAAAAGTAGTTAATAGTTGTTGATAAAGGGAATTGAGTAAAACCCTAGAATAAAAATGTTCAATTTAATTGAACTGCATTAAAGAGTTAATTTTTAAATTAATATTAAATTTAATTTAATAAGTTTTGGAAGAAATGAAATCAAATGATTATAACTATATTATGTTACATAGTTGAATCAAAGTCAAACAAAAGGATTTTAAACTCCAAAAGAATCAAAGTAAATTCACCCTTTATTAAACTCGATTTAATCAAAGGTTCTCATAAATTAAAAATTTGTTGACCTTTAGTCTTAAACCTTAGTCTTAAAATACTTATCCTATTCAAACCAAGACTTATGCCTTGATGTAGATGACTCTAGGAGAGTGCAAGGTGTTGAGTTTGTGGATAAAACCTAGTGGAGACCATTTAACAAATCCCTTAAAGGTAACATCTACACTTGAGTTAAGAGGTGATTATGCAAGGCGTATAGTTTATATCTTAACTAGTTGATTATCCTTGCACAATTGAGAGCTCGATACGTACTTCAATTAATGTTTAAAAAAAAATAGTCGGGTTTTCTTAGCAAAAGTTTTGGACATGACATACCTCCTGTTGGACGTGATTCTTTCAAGACCACCCAAAAATAATCATTTAGGTTCTCCCCTAGAATTGTATCTATCCTCAAGGATATATTTTAGAATTACTAAATATAATCCTTGATTGAACCTATTTTTTGAAGATTAGCTAGCTAGCTAGAGTAATTGCTGGCTACACTATTATTTTAGATAGAGAGACCATTTTTCTTCTATTGAGTCCATAACCATGAATATCAAATTAATCACTCTTATTCTAGATATAAGAAATCCATTGTCACCTATTTTTTCCTAGGGATTCAAGAGACATTTTAAAAATTCTCAATTTGATTTATCCAAGCTAGTGGATACCATAAAAAGTACACATATACACCTTTGATATCAAGTTCCTAGATCCCATGTATGAGTATTGGCCTTTGGATCTAGATTAGTTGACCTAGATGACATACCTTAGTTTCTTGGGAAATATATTTGTGATATATGTTTATTTTGTATATAAGTAGATGTATTATCCAACATGCTATGCATCTCCTTCATTGTTGAATTTTCTTCCACCTTATTGATTTCACCATTAGGATTAATATTTTTAATTTCTACATCATCCTTATTTGGAGATTTTCTTGGTGTGACAACATTCTTTTTGCCACTTGTTGCAGGCCCTATCATGATAGAAAAATAACAATTTTACTTTTTAAATCACATAAATTCAATTCTAAATAATCTAAAAAAATTAATATAACTTACTAAGGCTTAGATATCACCTTCTAAGAAATATATTTAATGAATTAGTTGATTTTTAGTCTTGAGGACAAATTTGGTGGAAACAATAATTCTAAAATAAATAATTATTTTTTTCTTGAATATCTCTAAAATTTGGATTGTATTAGCTTCAATCTATCATTGAAAACCATCCAGTAATCTAGACAAAGTTCACCATAATCATAGAGATATGAACTTTTTAAAATGACCTTAAAAATAAATAAACAAATACCTTATTTTTCACCTTCATGATTCCAAGATCATGCTCTGATACCCCATGTAATGAAATAAATTGTGCACATGAGAGAAATATAATATTATTTTTTATACAAATAATTGATAAATAATAGAGAATAATAAGCCACTTTGGGGGGTCAAACCTCCAAATATCTTCAATAAGAACATAATTTATTTTCTCATGATAATAAAATTACCACTAGCTCCTATATATACCTTACTTTTCTATGTCCATGCCACTTAGATCAAATTATATACTTAATGATAACCCAGGTATAATGTCCTAACTACCTATATAAGACTATAATCATGATTATATAACTTATGAGTTAAGGTAGCCATAGGACTACTAATAATAACCCTAAACACATATATAAATAAGGGCATAACAAGAACCACCTATAGTTATTCAATTTATTCATCTTCACCCCATAACATTCCCATTTTTTACTTATTATTTCTCTTTCCTTAATTATTATTTCCTTTCTTTTTCATAGATATTTTCTTTGTCATTATTATATTCCATTGTACTTTCATTTATCCTTTTTTCAATTCATTTAGTTCCACCTCTATCTTTCTTTCTCATTTATTATATATGAAGAGCTAGATAGTTCGATCCTTCTCTATAATTCACTATTATTGTTCTTGATTTCTTTCCTCTTTTCTTTCTCATTTGATGGATCCATCAATAATTTTTATATTTAATTCTTCAACCTATTTCTTTGTATCTATATTTAGCAATGTTGTTTATATTACATCATTATTTCTTTTTTATATGTTTTTCTCACAAATTTTTATTCTGTTGAATTCTAATGAAATGTTTCTTACTACTTAGTTAGAGTGATTCATATAATCTTCTCATATATTTGTAAATTTTTGCACAACATACATGTAATGCATGGCTTCTATATTTAGGTCATATTTAGGAAATACTATAGGTATTATAGCCTCTCAAGTTATAATAACAGTGTTCTTTAGTATTTTCTCCTTATGTATTTAAAATATTTTTGATTTTAGGTTAAAATCAACTTTGTAATCAAAACCTAAGACTATTGGTCCAATCAAATGCTTGAATGTGAAGGGTTAGTTGTAGTTTTGGAGGAAATTATAATTGTTTAATGTTTAAGATCATCCTTTTTTATCCCAATTAGCATAAGTCTTTTGTCTTCTCTTATGACCTTTTTCATAGAGATACTCTAAATATATAGTATATGTTCTTATTTACCTTTTTTCATTTTTTTTTTGTTCTAAGACTTTTTACCATTACTAGTGTGTGTACCATTACCATTAAAAGCACTATATTCTTTGTCAAATATTCAATGAAATGAATCTCTGATGCAGGAGCATCCAGTGGTGTGAGGGCAATCTTGCATCACCCAAAAGATGATTTCCATTTTTGTTCCTGTTGTTTTCTTTTTGAAGATGTTTTTGTATTTCTGGATACCCTTTTCGTCGAATAAGAGTTTCCAACTTTCAGAACTACTTTTCTGCTTTTTCTGCTCAACTGCTATTTTTAGCAGGTTTGCATTTGAAGTCGTGGGAAGACAGAAATTTATGGGAAGGTTCAGGATGGAAAAATACACAGTCTGGTGAAAGAATCAAGTCAAGATCATTCATGACTTGAAAGTTATTCAAGTTCCAATTTCTGCTTTTTGACCTGAAAAACCTTCCGAGCTCAGTTTGAGGCACCAAATGATCCCGGATGGGCCTGAAAATTTGCGAAAACACCAAAGTAGTCTGCCAAAGGCCTACTTTGCGGAAAATCGTCTTTTCGAGAGCTTTCCGAAAAGGTATTATCATTGAAGATCCGACGGTCGGATTAAAAGTTATGGCTGCCGGAAGTTGGTGCATATTTTAAAAATGTGCTAATTTTCAACTGTGAATTTATCTTGAATTTCAAATTGTAATTTTGGCGCCAAATCGTCAAAAATCTTATCTCAAAGGTTGTTTTTGGTTCCAAACCGAAATGGGTCTATTTAGGGGCTTGTTTCTGATTTTTGGGTAACTTTTTGAAAAAAGAAGTTCGCATGCTATGAAAGGGGATCTAGGTAATTTTCTGTAAGTTTGTAATTTGCATGTATCACAGAGC
Source organism: Sequoia sempervirens (assembly GCA_007258455.2). Taxonomy (NCBI): domain Eukaryota; kingdom Viridiplantae; phylum Streptophyta; class Pinopsida; order Cupressales; family Cupressaceae; genus Sequoia; species Sequoia sempervirens. Next base: position 10,916 of record VDFB02141128.1, read on the forward strand.
TCGAGGATTTGTGATCCTCTGCATGTAAGATTTTTCATTATTGAATAATAAGAAAATTTGCTAGTTGTGTGCATTATTTCTGTGTCTCGGGTTGGCTCCCTCGTCAGGTGGTATCGAGGCCGGAGGTTTTCTTGGCGTGTGAAACGGTCGCCCACGTCATTGGTGATTTACACCGGGGGTGTGGGTTCAAGATCTTCAAAGATGCCTCCAAAGAGTGATGCACAGTAGCAAGTGGTGAATTACCGAGAGGTGGTAGAATTGTTAAAATCTTTGATGGAAGAGATCCATTGGCGTAGGGTTTTCAGAGCCCTCCAGAGACAAATTGATGCGTTGCAAGAACAGATGAGAAGAGGGTTAAACCTGGGAAGGAGAGGAGAAAGTGAGGATGAAGATGAGGTGGAAGATTCAGATGTAGAAGAGGAAGAAGAATTGATCGATCAAGATCAGATGCGGTTGATAAGGGCCATTTCAAAGATCGGAAAAAGACCCAGAATTGAAGTCCCCAGTTATTCTGGAAGTTTGAACCCGGAGGAGTTGATCGATTGGATCAACGAGCTAGAAGAATATTTCGAGTATGAAGAAGTAGAGGACCCAGATCGGGTTAAGTTTGCAAAGACAAAGCTGAAGGGCCATGCCAATATATGGTGGAAAGAGGTCCAGTTGGAGAGAAATCGAAGAGGAAAAGGAAAGATCAGCAGTTGGGATCGCATGGTGGAGAAACTGAAGAAGCAGTTCATACCAGTAGACTATGAATTAGATCTACTAAAGAAATTGCAAGGGTTGAAGCAAGGAAGCAGATCTGTGAAATAATACACAGAAGATTTTCACAAGATGATCATCAGAACGGGCCATGCAGAAGCCAACAAGGAGAAGGTAGCCCGTTATCTTAATGGAGTTCTGACCGAGCGATCAAGAGGAGCTAAGCACGGTGAGAATGACCACCATTGAGATACATACCCGGTTTTCTCTGAAAGTTGAGGAGAAGCTGAACAAAAGATTTGACAGCAAGCAAAAAGGCCGAGGAGGTCAAAGCGGAAGAGGTAGTGGAAGATCTTTTGGGAGCCGAAATGAGGATGAAAGAAAAAATGAAGATGTGGGTACCAGTCGAAACCAGAGGAATGATAACTATTACCGCCCTCGTGATCAAAACAGTGGTGATCAAAGGGGTAGAGGACGAGGAAGATCTGGGCCAGGA
>VDFB02141129.1:0-17996 GCA_007258455.2 Sequoia sempervirens
ACAAACCTAAATAGTCAAGTGAATAGAAAATTCCAGTATACTCAATTAGGAGAATCCTTCAATGTCATCTTCAATAAGTTGTTATAGGTCAACTATCTGATCACATATCCTGTCACCAAACCACTTGATGAATCCAAGCCCAAACCAACCTAGTTTAGGGAGAATGAATATTGTGAATTCCATAAGATTCAAGGGAATACTCTGAATAAGTGTCAAGGTCTCAAAAACTATGTCCAAGATCTTATCGATCGAGGAGATATCAAAGTTGACACTAGTCAAGCTTCATCATCCAATGCTCAATTGTAGATCTATCAAAACGCCTTCCCTAACCATAATCAAGGCACAAGCACGTCCAACAACAATCCTCAAGACAATAACAAAAATAACATAAGCTATAAGAATGTACCCCTCAATTATGATGGTATTGTCCATTACATTGAGCAAGTAGAACCTCGTGTGTCTATAATACATGTTAAAGCTAAAGATCCCTAATGTATTGTTGTGACCTGATGATCCTGCATTACTGTCACTACAACCTCCACACCCACCTAGCCAAATCCTATAAACTCTCAGTACAACATTCTTAATCACTTAGGAAAGAGCCCTACTTAGATCTCAATCTTGGATCTACTTAACTCTTCTTCCGTGCATTAGGAAATACTCAAGAGAGGTTTTTAAGAAACTCACGTACCCATTGACATCGATCCCACATGGTTCCAACCTTTAGTAGGAAACCTAGCTTTATCTTACTAGTTACACTTTAGCCAAAATGACATGTCAAATATTGATTCCAATCACAACCGTCACTTACACATTGAAGTCCTAGTTTCCTATCATAAAATAAAAAGGGTCCTGGTAGATAACGGCTCTGCTCTCAATCTATGCACTATAAAGTTCATAAAATAGGGAAGGCATACTCAAGCAGAATTAAGTAATCAAATCATCATGATGAAGGATTATGATAATGCGGAAAGAAATTTTGAAGGGATTATTAATCTTCCTATCCAGATTGGACCTATAGTTCAGTACACTACTAGTCATGTCCTTTATCTAGACTCACCATATAATCTCCTCCTTAGTCGCCCATGGCTCCATGCCATGCAAGCCATCCACTCCACATACCATCAATGCTTAAAGTTTCTAGTTAATGGACAAGAGATCACCATTTATGCCGACCCACAACCATTTGAATATTGTTGTTCTCTAAAAGCATCATATCCTCATTTACATTATTTTCCTGGGGTCAAAATGGGGGCATCTCAATCATCATCCTCCAATCCATCATACACCAGGATAGCCACTCCATCTCCCACAACCAATCTTACCATCACCAAAGTCTAGATCATTGACAAAGGGTGTGGTGAATATGAAATGCATATAGCTCTAAACGTGACAACCATGCCACTGGCATCACACAAGTACAAACAACCTTCGCAGTCTACACCAAAAGAAGACAAGACCATCACCTTTAGTGCTAAAAACATTCCCACTACTACTTTTTGGTCTCCTAGTTTAAAGAAAAATGCACCAGAAGAGGATATCAGTCAGTGGGTATACCATGAAGAACCCCAACCAAATCCTCCTCTAAAGGAATACTTTCAAGAAGTATACCCTTGGTCAAATAAGTTTGCATAAAAGAATAACTACCAAGGTGGGGGCCTAGGTAAAGCAGAATAGGGACGGTTGCAACCTATTGATGTATCAAAGCTTCCACAAAATATAGGCCTCAAATATGACAAAAAGTAGAAAGGCCCCACAACATCATCTAATACCTCCAATAGTGTTACTATGGACACTGGACCCTTGGAAGACATACCCAAGGAGGAATCCATCATACATGCATATGAGGATGTTGATCACACAAACCTATCATCCATGCTTGACTATTTATCCATCTTTACCATCATCCTTTCTCTTCACCATCCCAAACTCATTGATTGGGACCTACATGATAGCACACCTGCCAATGTCTCCCTGAATATGTATGTCAACCTCATGGGATTGGGGGATGATGAATGCTCTAGTTGCAAAAATAAAAACAAGAAAAATAAAAAAATGATCATCTAGTGAAAACCTCCCTGATGCACTTCCTGACCTAGAAAAAGTAAAAATAAAAAACACATCTGATAGTGAAAACCTCAAAGAGGCATTGGATGATGGAGACATTTATCTTCCCCTCATGGGAACTCAATTATCCACATGGTCATCCATCCTAATTGAAGAAACTCAAGAAGTTAAGCTGGGTACTACTGAAAACCCTAAGATCACCTATGTACCCAAATCACTATTAGAGCAAGAATATTTAGTCATCGTTCAACTACTCAGATATGTCAGGCTTAGACCCTACTTTAGTAGTTCATCATCTGGATGTTTGACTAGATGCCAAGCCTATCAAACAGAAGCTCTGAAAAATGCATCCACAGGTAGCATTATTAGTTAAGAAGGAATTGGAGAAATTACTAGATGCCAATTTTATCAGACCCATTGACTATTCTGATTGGATCTCCAACATAATGCCTATTTCCAAATCAAATAGAGGCATTTAGATTTACAAAGACTTTTGGGATCTTAACAAATCCTGTTCGAAAGATGACTCCCCACTACCCAATATTGACATGTTGGTTGACCTTACTATAGGACATGAGATTTTGTCGCTTATGGATGGCTTCTCTGGTTACAATCAGATCCAAATTGCACCTAAAGACCAACACAAAACGACTTTTACAACACCTTGGAGTACTTTTTGCTACAATGTTATACCCTTTGGTCTCAAGAATACGGGGGCAACCTATCAGAGAGCAATGACTGTCATCTTCCATGACCTCATCCATATTATCATGGGAGATTATGTTGACAACTTACTAGGAAAATACAGAACCAAAGCAAAGCACCCTACCAACCTGAAAAAGATCTTCGAGCAGTTAGAACAGTACAAGTTAAGACAATCCAAAAATGTGAGTCTTTGGTGTCACATTAGGGAAATTGTTAGATTTCATAGTCTCTCGAAGAGGTAAAATGTTGATCCCACCAAGGTGAAAGCTATTTTGGATATGCCTCCCTCACAAAATCTAAAACAACTAAGAAGTCTCCAAGGAAAGTTGCAATCCATCCATCAGTTCATAGCCCAACTTGCAGATAAGTGTTAGTCATTCATCCATCTTCTATAAAAAGACTCCTTGAAATGGAACCAACAGTGTCAGCTAGGTTTCAATAAGATCAAGGAGTACTTGGCTCATCCATTGATCTTGATGCCACCTATTCTAGGAAAAACCATCTTGCTTTACATCTCCATCACTTCAGTCTCATTGGGGGCATTATTGGCATAGCATGAAGAATTCTCAAGAGAACAGGCAATCTAATACATCAGCCGAATAGTGGTTGGCTATGAATTAAATTATTCACCCATGGAGAAAGCCTGTCTTGTAGTGGTCTTTAGTACACAAAAACTCTAACATTACATGCCCAACCATCTAGTCAAATTAATAGCAAAATTTGATCCACTAAAGTATTTGTTATCCAGAAACACTTTAACAAGTCACATGGCTAAGTGGGTCATGCTCCTAAGTGAATTTGACATAGAGTGCATGGATCACAAAGCCATAAAAGGACAAGTTATAGCTGATTAGTTGGCTAAGGCACCCCTAGTGGGTGCTTACCCTTTGGTCACTAAATTTCTAGATGAAGAATTTTTCTCAGTAACAGAAGCACCTGCTTGGACATTGTATTTTGATGGCTCATATACTCATAATGGATCGGGAGAAAGAATTCTATTTGTTACCCCTCAAGGTGACTGCATCCCAAAATCATTTAGGATAGCATTCTTGTGTACAAAAAACATAGCTAAGTACAAAGGGCTCCTCGTAGGTATCTGAATTGCAAAGTAGTGGCATATAACTCACTTGAGATTCTTTGGTGATTCATTGTTGGTCATTAAGCAAGTTAATGATGAATTCCTAACAAAAGATGACAAGTTGTTACCCTAGAAATGCATGGTGGATGACTTCAAGAAGTATTTTACGTTCATACAATTTGACCAAATTCCTAGGGTACAGAACAAAGTAGCTAATGCTATGGCTACTATTTGCTCCCTAATTGACATGCCTAACGATTGAATAGAATGCAAGTTCCTTGTGGAACAAATTTTAATCCCAACATATGATATCCTTGAGACTAACATGGTGTGTGACATTGTAGGTCCCGCTTCCCGATGGTACCAAGACATATATACTTATTTGCATGATAATATTTTACCCCTAGACCTCACACAAAACCAAAAAAAATCCTTTATTCAATGTTCAACCTGATACATCATCATTGGTGATATGCTTTATCATCATTGGTATGACGGAACCCTCCTTAGGTGTCTGGATGAGACTGAAGCCCATACTACACTAACAAAGGTACATAGTGGTGTTTGTGGGGCCCACTCAAATGGTATGGCCTTAGCCAAAAGGATTCTTTGAGCTAGATATTATTGAACTACATTAGAACATGATGCTTGTGAATTCATTCACTTCCTTGCCAACAACATGCAGATTTGATTCATGCTCTAGCACAGGACCTTCAACCTCTTGTAGCACCGTGGCCCTTCTCTCAATGGGGTTTCAACTGATTTTGAAAAAAATTACCTACCATCTTCCAATGGCCACACATTCATAATTATTGCCACTGAGTACTTCCTCACAAATCACTGGTACTCAAATTTCAAAATTCATCCTTTACCATATTCTTTGTAGATATGGTATTCCATCCACCATCCTATTAGATAACAAAAATCCTTTCAAAAACCTGGCCATGAAACACCTCAATGACACCTTTAGTATCTAGCATCATTGGTCCACGCCTTATTACCCCCAAGGTAATGGTCAGGAAGAAGTTACCAACCAAACCCTTATCCACATTCTCAAAAAGTTTGTCAATAACATTAGTCGAGGTTGGCATCTCCATTTCATCTTGCTCTCTAGGCATATCGCACCTCCATACATACCCCTACAGGTGCCACCCCTTATTCTTTAGTGTATGGTGTCGAAGCCACCTTTCCAATTGAAGTTGAGATCCCATCACTAAGGATTTATTTGAAGAACCTTATCAGCGAGGAAGATGCTCATGTCACATGGCTTGCACAACTGGAATTACTTGATGAAAGATGAATCAAAGCCTATGATCATTTACAAGCTTACCAAAACCACCTCAAGTGTAACTACAAGAAGAAGGTTCACCCTCAATAGCTCTAGGTTGGTGATCTTTTCCTTAAAGAGAACCAGCGTACTCAACAAGACTATGATAAGAAAGGAAAATTTGAAGCAAACTGGTTGGGTCCTTATATCATAATCGCTAAATATGGATTTGAGGCATACAAACTTACTACAATTCAAGGAGAGCCCCTAGAAGAGCCTATCAATATCATACATCTAAAAAAAATTTACACTTAAGTCTGCTTGGTAACCCTACCTGCGAAAATACAAAAAAAAAAAAAATCAACAAAAAAATCCAAAAATAGTAAAGAGAAATAAATTCATCCTATGGTGAAAACCACCTTTGGTGGCACCTTGGATAGGTATGGATGATGAAAACCTAGTAACAAGTATCATCCGTAGAGGGATCAATCATTATCTACCTTACATCCTAATTACTTTGTGACCCTATCCATCCTATCTAGACATCCTCTCCCATTCCATCCTTGGCCGCTTGGTATATTTTGATTGAGCATTGGATGATTATATGCTATCTGTCATTGTAAGATTTTTATCCTAATCTAAGATTCTTTTGTCTATTTGTCCATATATTGGTTTGCATCATCATCTAGGATCATCCATCATGTCAATTTCCACCTAGGCCTCATCCTATCATATCGATCTCTTTGGTCTTGGTCAAACTACGTTGTTCCTGTGCTCTCACTTAGGCAAGGCTGATCATTTGATCTACCTCACAGCCTTTGGATATCCTATGATGGTTCCCCATCATTTGTTTCCATTGTCCTCTTTTTTCTTTTATCCATGGTTGGTCATCATTTTTTTTTCTTTGAACTACGTTGCCCCTATGCTTGCACGTAGGCAAGGTCAATATTTTGATCCACCCCTAGGGCTTTGTTTTGTCATTGTCTCATCGATCTCCATTAGTCCTCTTTCCACTTTATCCATGGTCTTTTCTGGAACTACAAGGGCTCTGTGTTTTCACATAGGTAAGGACAATCTCTGATCAGCCCCCGATCCCATAGGTTTGTAGGGTGTGTTGGTCCTTTGTCTAGTCTCTTGTGTCATGTTGTCGAGAGTACCTTTATCTAGCTGGTTCTTCACAAAAAAAATCCGCTAGTGTTAGGAGATCTGGTTAATGAAAAATTTCTTGCATCACCTGGGTCACTTTAGTTTAGTATCCATCATCGGTCTCAATAGGATGCATCCTTCATAACAAACCACATCATCACCCATCCATCCTCATGATCCTATGGAAAAGGACATTTAACTTTGATTATGATCTTTTCATACTTTTGGATTTTGTTTATTTTTTGAGCTCTCTATTCTCACTTATCAAAACCACTATGATCCATCATATTCTGGTGGGTTTTGATGGGTTAATGCAGGGGCATATCTTGATTGTTTATTGTTATTGTTTGTTGGGTTGTTCTGACATAGTACCCACTAGGATCCCTAGAATCTTGTGTTACATTGGGAACATCCCTTTTTTCTTGTGGTTATTCTAATACCTGGCCTGACCAAGGTCCTTGCAACTTTGGGGTGTTAGGATAGCCTTGTTTGTTGTGTTTGTTTTGTGCATTTGATGCCAACTCACCTTGGTCTCATATATCAAGGTATTTGGTATCTTATGCTATAGAAAAAATCAATGCTCTAAAGATGGAAAATTGCATTCCTAACTACATTTCATTTCATTGCATGCACCCTTCATTTAGCCTTGTTCATAACCCATGACTCATGATTTATGCTGTGCAAAATTTTATTCATTTTCTGCTTGGTTTTCCTCTCAGGGTACTAATGGTTCTTGATAGGTGTAATATCACACCTACATTACACCTATTTTCTGCCAACATTCCCATGAAAGTCCTTATTGACGTTTAGGTTTGCATTATAGGAATTCATGTTTCATTCATATTGCATGTCACATTGTGGATACAACATATTTTATCTTTCATAGATTGATTAGATTAAGCATCTTAGTTTCTTTTAACCCATACATTTCCATATTAACATTCACATAATACATGCATTACTACCTACAAAACATATTGTTAGATCCATCCTAATTACATTTCATACCAAATATTCATCTCATCTGTAGGGTGAAGCCACATAAAGTGGTTTACACTTTTGAAGAGGAAAATTTTGAAAATTTCCCATTCTTCATATCAAATGGGTTCGGTCGAACCCTATGGCTCGACCGAACCATTTAATTGGTTCGGTCGAGCCATAGGGTTCGGCGAACCCATGGTCTTCCGAACCAGTTGACCGCCCCTAATAAAAAACAATATTTGAAGTGGGTTTAGCGAACCCCTTGAATATGACTAAAAAAAAATGCTCACTTTCACATTTTTATTGTGAACTTTACCGGTCGATCCTTGTCTCCACTGCTTGGCGGTAGACATAATCAAGCAATGACCAATAAAATTTCTCTGCGTGAAGAAAATTTGAGGTCCCTCTCTTCAAAACTTCATCATTCCAATTAGCATATCGACCACTATTGAGCACGAGGTATTTAAAATTCCATTTTTTTAGAGTTCAAAATGCATGTATTTGTTTAATTTTGAAACCCTATATGCAAATTTTTTTAAATTTGTTGAATTCAAATTGCACTTGTTTGAAAGTTTTTAAAGCATTTTCAATATAGTATTTTGCTTCCCCGTTTTGCATAATCCAAGGGTTTGAGTAAGGAAAAACGAGTTTCCTCCGAAAGTTAGTGCAAAAAAACATTATAATGGCTCTCAACATAGTCTAAAAAATGGAGATAAATAAATTCCTAAAGACTAGAAGTGTAGGGGTCAAGGTCACAAAATAATTTTAAAACTACAAATTTAGGGTTAAACTTGTAGATGAAAATGCAAATTTCATACATGTAGGAGTGAACCATGAAAGTCATAGCTTGATTTGTTAAGGTGTTATAATATTAAATCTTATAAAAAATCAAGAATCATATCATTGATTACGTACATTACAATAAAATATCTCCATATAACAAATGAAGCTAAAAACCCTAACCTTCTTTGTGAATTCTATAGTGTGTTTGCTACATGAGTAATTTTTTTTATGAAAACCATGTTTAGGAATGAAAATATCCAATCCCTTATGCTTCTAAACTAAAGTTTGCAATGCTTATGGTTCTTTTGGCCTTATAGATTCTTGAATCATTTTATAATATAAAACCTACATATAACCTACTTTGGCTCTAATAATTGTAAACCCTTTAGGAATTCTAAATTGTTGCATCTTGTCTTGATTTTCCCACCATTGTTATTCCTTTTGAAATTTTTACAAATTAGGCAAAGAATCCTTGCACTTATATAGAGGATCCTTATGTATGTTCTTAAAATTATTTAAGGTTAAATGACTTAATCTAAAATAAAGGCATATACGGATCTCTTGCAATTGTAACCTCTTTACTAGTGTTCAAACATATTTGATACCTTGATGGCATGACATAGATGATGTTGCTTGATATTGCTTTATCCATGGATACCCAAATAAAATATGAGATACATCTAAAGAAGAAAGAATATGACATAGAATAAGAACTTCCCTCATCTTTTAGACCAAAAAATTAAGGTAAAATAATGTATCCTATAGTTTCAATCAACATATCATTAGTCAATTTTAAATAAACCTTCAAATATGCATATGCTTGTTGATAAAATGATGATAAAACAAAAATTATTCAATGCATACATTTTATTGGTGAGTAAGATCAATAAACACACCCTTACATGGTTCATGATCCACACAAAACCAAATGACCATTATAATTATTTGGTAATATCTCACAATGTGAAAAAGGTGTCAAAAAAATTAGCATACCTAAATCGTAAATTGACTTGTCATAAAGTGGGTGGGTAGCTTAGTGGTGGAGATTTGCATCCTAACTAGTTCATGGAAATTTCAACATGAGGAGAATTAATAGTAAAATAATAATATCTTTTGACAACATAGGCATCCAAGTACTCATTCCAAGATTGTTGAAGATACAACATTAATACATTAGGATTTCAATTAAATATCACACTTTCCTATAAAAAAATCCCAATTGATCTATCTTTTGGTAGTGCATTTAGTTTGATATATTTTTCTTCCCCATACTTACAAGATTCCTTTATTATCGAAGCTTATTTACTCTAGTATGTTATCCTTGGTTCTCATATGAACTATATATATATATATAATTCAATCAAGATCCTCTTATCATTACAAATTTAAACTTAGCTTATTTTTTCTCCCAATTTCTTCTTAATGAACATATGGTCTTTCTTCCTCTATTAGCCTACTCATGCACCATCACCAACCATGAATGAATCTCCATGAAGCTAAATACCCATTTGTACTTGGTTGGTGTAAGTTGGGATTAGTGTTCCATTCACTTAAAATCTTATCTTTAATGTTGCTTTTTTCTAAATTCTTTCTAAAGGGCATAAATTACAGTCTAGAGCTTTGATTTTAATATTTTCTTAAAATTAAAAATATTAATGAGCTTGATGCATTAAGCTAAAAAATATCAATTTGGACACCATTAAAACCCTCGAGAGACTCTCGCAAAGTGAAAATGAGCTCCAAAATTTTATAGTGTGATATGTGAGAAAAAATGAAAAGGTAAGCAATGGGCTCAAGATATTATTATAATAAAATTAAATAAGGAGATCGTGATGATTATTGTACTAGGAGTTACATTGGGAAGAGTGGAGCATCTTTTCATAATAGATGAGACTTATTGTAGTTGACATCTTCATCATAAAGCACTAGTATTGGGAGTGGTTACTATCAAGGTTATGGGATTTAAGGTCCTATATCATTAGTTCGTTTATATTTTGTGTACATGTTCCAATGCATAGTGGGGCATGGGTTCTTTTCTTGTGGACCATGATTTTTTTCCACTCATTACATAAATTAATTGATCATTTCTTGTTTCCCTTGCTCTATATATAATTTAATGTATGACATAAGGTTTAAATAGTGTTATGTAGAAATAGCCAAAACATTAGACTAAAGAAGATTGAGTGGATTGGATTGTTATAATCTTGTTATGAATATTAATAAAAGTTTCATATCTCTTTAGTAGTGGGATTTTTTGAAAGGGTTTCTCCATATTATAATTCTAGTGTTCATGAGGTTTGAATATTTATTTATTTTCTCCACTATTTCATTAATATTATTTGGTATATTGTATGTTTGATTAGACTTAAAGTGCCTCACCATTAGTTGATACTCCTACTATATATATTTACCTTGTTTGCAATAGTTTAGTCCATGTCAATAGTTGATTTGCACCCTTAATAACTTGGTGGGAATATCAAGTATTTTTTATTAAATATAATCAATAATCATTGTAAAAGAAATTTTAAATCAAATATTAGTCTAGAATGATTATTTGAGTGCTAGATAAACCATTTAAATTTAACCTTCATAATATTACTCTAAATATGTAGTTTTACCAACAAAAGGAATGATATTTATGTCTATTACATGACAATTACAAAATCATGACTATAATTCTTTAAATTATACTCATAATCTAATTTAATACTCATAAGATATTAAATCATTGTTTTTCTCAAGAGACGTGTAATTAAATATCAAGAATATTCTTTAGTTTATTAGTCCACAAAATAATTTTAATATAGTCCATAACATTCAATTTTAAAATTCATAGAGTTGTTGGGATATTATCATATCACTAGCTATGGAAAAATTTAGGAAAGGGTGGGATATTACACTGCCCCCTATATTTGTGTGTTTTAGAGAAAATTAGCATGGAAGGTTTGCATTTCTCACAAATAAGAAAAAATCCTGAGAATAATGTACAATATTCTACTATATGTTTTCATATTGTTGAGTTATGCCTTGCAAATTAAATGTGTATCTTTTCCTCTACAACAGTCCATTTATACATAGAACTATGGATTAATGGTTTTATTATATTATGATTGAATTATGCCTCATGTTGGAAATTCCTCTATCTCTTCTTTGCTAAAATACTTTGGAACTAATAGGATTCAATTGTGTTTTATGACATAGGTCTATATTACCACAATGATGTATGTATAGGTGTACATTTTAACTTGGTTAGCTTTCCTAGCAAGTTCTTCATTACAACAATCACTCCACCTTGTCACTCAATCAAGCCCACTAGAACATATATTGGAATTTAACCTCTTTCATACTAAAAGAAAAAGTAATCATTAATTATATTTAATTTACCATATAATTTGATCTAAGTAATGCATTTTATAAGATCTAATTGGTGTATTTACAAAAACTATTTTGTGTTTTGGGCATAGGTGGTCCTAGAAAATATGCATAAATAATAAGATAGACTATGGATTATCTTTTAAATATTGTTCACGGTTTTTCATGTCATATTTTTATAGGAGGTCCTCATAATTGGTATTCTTGTATGGTATTAGAGCCAAGCTAGGTGCATTTGACACCTATGTTGTGGCTCAAGGGAGTGTGTTGGAGAAATGATACACACCTAAGCCATAAAAAGACTCATCACAATGTGAGCCATTAGCTCAATAGTAGAGCATCCTAACACCAAATGGGAGGTCCTAAGTTTGAATACTAGTTAGTCCATATAAATTTATATAAAATCAATCACTAGTACATAAGAAGGAAGGAGATAAGTGCCATATAATTTTTATTAATGCCAACAGATTATCGTTCTCACATGCATGGGTGAGATCAATGATTTCAAGCTGCATCAGCATGTATATGTACCTCAATCTCATGACCCTCATATAAAACCATTTTATTAGATTTATTTGGTGTAAAATATTTAAATTTTCATTAGGAGGAACAATTGAAGGATTTACCCAAATATTAACCCCCTCAATCTATTTTTTTTTATCAATCAAATCCTTAATCAATTATTCCTTAATCCCATAAAATGTTGAGTATAATTACAATTAACTTTACAATTTAATAACAAAATTCTTTCTCATTATATCTTTTGGGAATAACTTTAGATTTATCTAATGGCCTAATAGGAGGAAGTGTAATCATGCAAGCACTAAGTAAATTTTGAAGCACATTTTACGAAGGAAGTTGGGCTTTAGAGGTCATAATTATATTAGAAACATTTATAATGTATAGTTTGTACAATGGTCATTTCCATTATTTTTTACTATCCTTTTTGGAAATAATTTTTCTTTTCAAATTTACAAGGGTAGGATGATGTAGATGAAGCATTAGAAGATCCATAATTAAGTGTGGTAGCCTCTAACAACTTTAGTTCTTAACATCCATCTCACTTGCACATGCAAATGTTAAGAATGTATATACTTTGTAGATCCTTGTTTATAGTCAAAAAATCTAGAATAATAAACTTCAATCTAAATTTTAATGCATTGGCCAATTTCAATATTAAAAATAGACCCAAATGGAGATAATGCCTAGTAAATTTCATACCCAGGAAGAACTTAGTAATGCTTATCATCATACGCAGGTCAAATATGTAGCACTAAAGGAACCTTGAATGAAATGTCATGGGATCTCCTTTAACATTGTGCATCTCAAATCTAGGATCCAAAAATCCAACAAAAAATGGATATGTAAAATTTTTAATAGAAATTGAATTGTGTTTGATTTTTATATGTATGTATTTTTTTGTTTCCATTAGGTAAGGAATCAACATTACTTTTCATCTCAACAAACCTTTAAACATTAATGTCAAGGGTAGATAGAGGCACATTGAATTTCATTGGTTCATGTGAGATATTTATAACAAGTATGCAATAAAGTCAAACTTTATTAGATTTGATTCAAGTAATATGACACATTTATTTTGCTTTCCAATCTATAATTTTTTGATGTTCTCAGGGCTATATAATTGAAGTTCATTTATGTTAACAACTATTAGATTAAATATTTTTATCCCCAATTATTTTCAAATGATTTTATACTTTAATCTTTGTATTCTTGACTAACAACTCCATCGTTTCATTTAAAATTTGAACCATTTAAGGATGTTGTATTTATAGATTATAGTTGTCTTCCAATTGTTTTAAATCAAGTTAATAGTATGAAAATATTATTGATAGTGGATGGAATAAAATTACAAGTTCTATTTTAGATTTGTATTCTTTTTATCTAGATATATTATTTACCAAAGTCTCATTGTTTTTAGATTATTACTATATATATATAACATGGAAAATGTAGATATGTTTTCACTTTGTGCTAGAATCTTTGTTTGCAAATACTAGTAATGAGATAAAAAATTAAAGAGATTCATTAGCACAGGGTGCAAACCCGGGGATATATAGTGAACCATGCATGTTAATGTTACATAGTCTAGAAAAACTAAAAGATGAACTTGAGAGGACTAGTGCATATTCCCCAGATAGAGTGACTGCTATTCTTTCCCGCATGTGGGAAGAAGTACATGGTGGCGTTCCCCTTAAACAAATACAAGATAGTGTCACCAAAGAAATGATAAAAGCCACTTGTTTTCCATTTTATCAAAATGTGTGTAAGGTTAGGGGATACCAGGTCACTAGATGTGTTGATCATGCATGGCCTCGGTAATCTACCCATAGTTTCTAGCGACACATGGTATATGCAAACAATGACTAGATTCCATTGTATTTTTGTTGTGGAGTTGTATGATGTAAGGTTCATTTGGGCCTCAAAGTTAATACACGGACATTTCCACCATATGTTGGTCAGTGGTAGGATTCGATAGAGCCTACACTATCGATGGTGAATGACCACCCCTAATGTTTAGGGTATTAGTTGGTGATAGGTCTCCTGCTCTCACCCCAGTTCTAGCCCCCATAGCAGATGGGGTTGTTGTTGCTTCCCAAAAGGAAGCAATTGACACTGTAGGTGACATTGCGGATGCCACCACTAGGATATCTGATGATCGTGTAGGTCAGTACTTGATATCTAGACATTCTCGATCCACACCATTTTTTCAACAGGTGGACCACCATGGATCCTTTTACAATGATCGGCATCCCTACTCCTACACAACTTGATGCACTTACGGGAGATATGTCACACATGACTCTGCATTGTTTGGCTGAGGACCTGTTGGAGGCATATGCCCACATTGCATTAGACAATGGGATCGGTATAGAGCATGTTAGAGATCATTTGAGACATAGAGGTTGTTCAGTTCCAGGATCCCATCACTCTCAACTGACCACTAGTGCATATCGAATTCACCCTCACCGGTTCATCACGGTGAGTACCCACAGGACTATAGGTTTTTACTGTCTGTTGATTGGTTAACGGTTCATCATCCCATAGGTGCCATCTCACCTTCATAGTCCTCTACATTCATCATTTACGGCGCGACATGGGATAGAATCAAATGGATCACGGATATTGATTCATCGCGGCTTGATGGTTTGGTCCCATATGGTGGAAGCGTTTGAAGGGACTTAGGTCATCGATATCGGATGATATTGCATGTATGTGTGCATGTGCATGTTTCAATTCTTTTTCATTATTTTTAAATTTCTAACTTAACTAGATATTCATTTAAATTAGATATATGTGTATATATATTGTTATGAATTGGACATACCTCATATCACTCCTAGCCTTGGTCGGATAAATTGTGCATGATGGAGTGTGACCTAAATGGATGAATCGCTATCAGTGGACATGTGAGTTTTCATAAAATATATATATTTATGTATGCATAGATAAATACAAGTTGTAGATTGATATTTAAAATACAAGTTCATTTAAAAATAACTTTCATAGAATTTTATTTAATAAAAATATATGTATTTCTTACATCTTTGTACACAATTTTATTTGCAAGGCTTCGACACATCCATCGAGCAAGACCGTTTTCATTGATTAGGTCTAGGAGTAGACATTCTTATTAGGCCATGCATTCTAGATTTATGATCTTTATCACATGTGTATTTGATTATAAATGATGATCTTTAAAATAGTATTTGATATTTGATGATCTCTTACATTTGCTTATATGATATACATGCATTTGCTTGTTTTTTGATCTTTAGTATTCGACATTAGATGATCTTTAATTTACATTTTGCTTTTATGATATATGTACATATATTTTCTTATATGATATATACATACATTTGCCTCTTTGCTTATAATATGTGTTATGTTTATATGTATTGAATTTTTTTACATATATGTACATGTGTTTGCTTATGGTTTAAACATGTTTACACATAATATATGTACATGCAATTGCTTTAAATATTCAATATACATACATGTTTTCTTTTTTTATGACCTCTTACATCTTACATTTCCTTATATTCAATATACATTTGATCTCTAATAGAATTTTAGGGAAATCAATGTCATTTTATAATTAAGTTCATTCATGTTGATCACAATAAATATTTTTTTAAAAATGGCTTAAGCAACATGAACCATTGAGTTGAGAACAAGATATAATCTTTTTGACAAGTAACTTGAAATTCAATTCAAATTATGTCCCCTAGGGCTATTATCGTTTTACCAAGTAACTTGAGAATTCAATTTCAAATATTTAATTAAGAAAATTTGAACTAAATTATACCTCTATTATACATTTCAGACAATAGCTTTGGAAATTCAATTCAAATATAATTAAGAAATTCAGTTCAAATTATACCTCTAATATTTATACATTTTTTTGACTTTGCCAAAATTCTCAAATTACTAGATATGTTGTGCATACCTATGAATTAAATAACAAACTCCACAATGAAATAACTTTTTTGTTTACTACTTGATTCATTTAAACTAGAGGATCTAGTTATTCCATGTACACTTGAATAATTTTGATTCACTTGGAGCGCAGATTTTGGAGAAGTTTTTGCACATTTATCAAGGAGGCAAATATTGGAGCTGGACAACTTTTCATTTTTATCAATCAAGGCAGAATTTGGAGGATAATTTAACTAAGTTGGTAGAGGACTTGTTTAGAGTCATCTTTAATTTGAAGAAGAAAATGGGACAACAAAGAAAAAGAAAAAATGCATCTCAACGAAAATTGTCAAAAGAAGAAGAACAAAAGAGGCGTGATCAAAACTTGGAAAATTATCATAGAAAGAAACAAGGTAAGTAGCGACAACTGCTCTCTCACTCTCTCAAGTGTGTGTTTTAATTGCTACCTTGAAGGTTTTCTAACCATTGTGCACTTAAATGACTATAAATACTTTTAAATATCCTCAAGTCATCTTGGTCATTCAAGTTGCAATGTTTATATGATCCTTGTCTCCAATTCCTTAAGCCAATTCTTTTTGTTTCAATATTTATAGTGTTTTGTGTCTTTCATTTTTTATTTTCATCACTTCAATTTTCTCAAATTATTTTTATGTTTTATGTTCTAGGGATTCCTCAAGCAGCAGTCGAGCCAAATCTAGGTATTGGATCAAAGCAGGTTGTTGAAGAACACACGGACCCTTGAAGTTAGGAGGAGAGACCAAAGTTAGGACAATGCTTGTTGGAGAGGGTCAAGATCACTTCCCCTTCTACTACTGGTATGGATGACATATGAAAATAGCACAAACTTCTCTCACTTATAGCTCATCATGTTTTATCAAGATTTGTTTGGCATACATAAACTTCAACATATATTAACATCATCTCTCACTTTTTAAATGTGAGCATATCTAGGAGGGGCTCAACAAGTAGGAAGTTCTCATGTTGAAGTCGAGCCAAATCTAGATATTGGATCAAATGAATCCGTTGAAGAACACATGGACCTTAAAGATAGGGAGGAGGCCCAAGTTCAAACAATGCATGTTAGATAGGGACCAGGATCACTTCCTTCTACTTGTATGGATGAGCATATAAGGCTTAGTTGAGAAGGTGGGGAAACAAATTTCTCATAGAAATTTAGATCATTTACTTGAAATGGATATGGAGAAACTCAAATATTATGCCAACCAGCCTTATAATAAGAGAAAGAGGTCAATGACTAAATTTGTAAATGGAATGATCAATCATCATTTCAATCATCTTGATACACTTGAAAGAACCCAATTGTTATCATGTTTACTTCTTCGTGATGAGCTCAAAAAGTCATTACAATTGTTGGGTGTCCATTCAGCATCAAATAAGAAGAAACACATGGGATTACAAAAGGATATTGTTCAAAATGTTAAAAAGGGTTTAGATTCCATTGGGAAAGGATCTCGATCAATGGATACGGCCACTACAAGAAGGGTGATGCTGACATCTATTGTACATCAAGATATAGCAAGAAAAAGAAAAATGTCTGCACTTTCAACTGAAATTGGTTATAGTAGGACAACAATAATAAAATATGAGAAAAAGAGAAAGTTTTTGGATGAGAGTTTAGAAGGAAATTGGGCAATTATGTGTAGAGCTCCTCATTCTAACAGGATTGAAGATGTTATTAGGAACTTGGTCTCAAGTTTTTGGCATGATCAGACTCGTCCATCATCAAATACTAGAGATGTTATGAGATATAGGATTGGACCTAGTATTTATGAAAATCATATCAAACATTGGCTAGACATAACACAATTTGAGATGTATATGAACTTTTGTAATGCATATCCTCATATAAAGATTGGGTAAA
The DNA here is from genome assembly GCA_007258455.2 of Sequoia sempervirens. Lineage (NCBI taxonomy): Eukaryota > Viridiplantae > Streptophyta > Pinopsida > Cupressales > Cupressaceae > Sequoia > Sequoia sempervirens. Next base: position 17,746 of record VDFB02141129.1, read on the forward strand.
CAATGTTTCAAAGGTTAAAGCCATATTATGTGAAGATAAACAAGTTTTTTGAAACTTGTTGTTGTCGTTATCATATTGAATTTGATCTCTACTATCAGCTGTTTTGAAAGATGAGAGAAGAAAGATGTGGGTTTCAAAATGCACCTCCTAAACAAGCAAGTTTGTTCATAAAGTCTATATTATGTGATCATGAAAATGGACCTCAAATAAATTGCATAAAACGAATTTGTGAGACATGTGGAAATTTGGCT
>VDFB02141132.1:0-13942 GCA_007258455.2 Sequoia sempervirens
TGTTTCACTGCCTCACCTTCATCATCGTTGTCAAATGAGTATGCAACATCATAGTATAACTTGGAGCTAACCCCAGTTGCATATTCAGGCCCTTTATCCTTAGCAACCACAGTGTCAGCAAGGAGCGATGAATAATTCTTGTGTTTTGGGGTTACCAGTCTGCAACTGCAAATAATCTCCCTGAGATCATTCGCAACTTGTCTTAGCAGCAACACTAGAACACATAAGACCGTGGAGGCGTAAATAGCCCTCCTAATTCTTTTGGCAACCTGTCACGTCTGCAGTACTTGAAAATAGAATGTTGTAGAGGTTTAAATAATCTCTTTGACTCCATTGTCAACCTGTCTCAGCCGCAGCACTTGGGCAGAACAAGAAGTTTAAAAGTTTTAAATAATCTCCCTGGTTCGTTGGCTTTATACCCACCAATTGCATTTGCTTGAAAGTTTCTAAAGCCTTATCATTGAATCCATGTCTTGCAAATGTTTCCCTCCATGAGATGCTTGATAGTCCTCCCATTCACCTCGGCCTTGGTTTTTTGTTTCACAACCTCGTCTTCATCATCGTCATTACATGAGTATGCAACATCAGTGTATACTTTGGTGCTAACCCCAGTTGCATTTTCAGCCCCTTTATCCTTAACAACCACAGTGTCAGCAAGGAGTGATGATTAATTCTGTGTTTTGGAGTTATAAGTCTACAACTGCATATTTTGAAAGCCAAGTGGTACTAAAATAAATAAATAAAAAAAATAAAATCCATTCCTGCCTTCACAATTTTGCATAATCCCACTTGCCATTTCAAGCCATTATTTTAGGGAAATCTGTACTCGGCTAGATCACTTTTTGTTGTTTTTTATTTTGCTCTAAAACAACTCTCAAAGCTTGTCTATGCATCCATATTTTCTATACCTTTCTGCTAGGAAATTGATACTCGACATTTGACAAACCTTTATCCTTATTGACTTGATGAATATTCATTCCCTGTTGCAAAGCTCCCATTTTAGCATAGGCAGTGGGGATGCTAGAAAAAGGTTGTGATATTCAACTTTACGGCTGTTGATTTTAATTGCTTGAAAATTCTTAGTACCCTTTAAACAATTCATTCTGTGCATATCTTGCAATCATTGCTTCCCTTTAGATCACATTTATTAGAGGCATGTTTTCAGATTTCCGCTTCATCTGTATGGATTATCCCTTCCCCGTGAGTGGTGAAGGAAACATAATGTGGACTTTTAAAGTAACCAAAATATATATATATATACTTGTATTCAAAAACAAGGCGAGTGTAAAAAACTCGTCCTAAGCCACCACGTTTCCACTTCCTTTTTACGTGGCTATATAAAATGCATTATATACTTAAATCTCTTAATTCTATTTTTAAAACAAGTGACGCAAGCGTCGAGTTCCTGCCGAGAGGTAAAAAGCATCTAGCTATGAGTTAGAAAAAGTAATAGATAGGAGATAGGAATATAAATGTATTAAATATAGCTAGGAAAGTTTGAAGTAATTTGCAATGGTGCATTAATGTGTGGAACGTTTAGGGTCCATGGGCAACGTGGTCAATAGAGACATGTGAATAGTTAACATGTGTTGATGGATGCATGCAAAATTGTATTTATGGGTACCATGTATACGTGGACTTTTTTATAGATATACCAATGAATACTTGTATTTTTATGTGTGAATGTATACATTTGCAAGAAGAAATATTCTTTATGATCTTAAACAGGTTGCAAAAATTTATTATTATTTTTTTAAAATTATTAAATGCAAATAACCTGAAATGTTCGTAACAATGCTTGAGCCATCTATGTATACATGTATGCATGTATACATGTATCCACGTGCACATAATGCATAGAAGAGTGAAAAGCATCCTTGGCATCTAAACGAGTCTCAAAGCACGATGAGACTCAATTTGCATTTGTAGTATTAAATGAAAGAAAACAGGAGAAATAAACTACTTAAGACCAATGCACAGTTTTTTAATTTGTTTTTTAATAAACCTTCTGCTCCATAAATTCATTAGTCATTTCAATTCGAACAAAGTTTTGATGTAGGAATATTTCTAAAGCATTAAATATCATTTGCAACAATTTACAAAAACATGTGCACAGGCACTAAAAAAAAATGCATTCTTTACATGACCCATATTTATATGCATGGTGAAACAAAGTTTACCATATCTCTTTTTTTTGCTTCTATGTCTATTTGTAAATAAAATTATGTTTAGTGTAATGTTATAAAACGCATGTTACGTTAATTAATACAACAGAGTTATTTTAGTTTATCATATGACAATATGCAAGTGCTAGTAGAAGCACTAGTGTTAGGTGGAACATTGATAGGGGTAGCTCATTTGAGTGTAAACTTTTCTAAGATTAATCAATCTTTTTTTAATGTAGTATGAAGGTTACTTCTATATAAAGCTATTGATTTTATTATAAATAAGATTTTAATCTTGTTTTTTGTAATACGAAAACTTTTTTTTGTGTATAGAACAATGTAATTATATTACAATAAATTCTTAGATGAATCACAAAAAAGCTATTGATTTTATTATAAATAAGATTTTAATCTTGTTTATGTAATACGAATAAATATTTGTGTATATATATTAAACAAAAAGTAATTTGCAAAGATATAATAAAGAACCTTATTACATGACGCTTGTTTATGTAATACAAATAATTTTTTTTGTGTATATATTTTAAGCAAAAAATAATTTGGAAAGATATAAAGAAGCTTATTACGTTAGATAAAATGTAGCTACACTAAAATAATTCACATGTTTATAGCACTTTGCATGGAAATTATTGAGAGAGAAACATTTGTAACAATGCTTGAGGCATCTATGTATACATGTATCAACGTGCACATAATGCGTAGAAGAGTGAAAAGCATCCTTGGCATCCGAACAAGTTTGAAAGCATGATGAGACTCAACTTGCATTTGCATAAAGTTAGAAATGTTAGAAACAATTTGCATTTGAAAGATATACAAAAAACATTTATGATCGAAACAAAAGAATAATACATTATTGTTTTTTGAACAAGTGTATAAAGGATATCTAACGATGCATTTGAATGCATGGATACATGTAAATATTTGTTAAATCTGTCAATACATTTTAGCAATGTATAGTTTTTAAATTTATTTTTTAATAAACGTTATGTAACCATTATTTCAATTACAACATTAACATCCATCATTTCAATTTCAACAAAGTTTTGATGTACGAATATTACTAAAGCATCAAATTTCATCTGCAAAAATTTAGAAAAACATGTGCCCAGGCACTATAAAAATATGCATTTTTACATGACCCATTAATTTTATGATAAGAAGAAAATAATTTACACTACAACATTTTATAAGAATGACATTTGTAAGTAATTTCTAGGGCATTTGTGTTTGGAATTTTGGGAAATCAATGTCTACTAAACTTTAAAAAAATTTGAAAGAAAAAAGATGCCATCCATGTCCCTGCATTATTGCATATAGATACATATTTAAATGCATGGTCAAACAAAGCTTACCATACCTCTTTTTTTGTTTCTATGTCTATTTGTAAATAAAATTTATGTCTAGTGTAATGTTCTAAAACACATGTTAGGTTAATTAATACAATTGAGCTATTTGACTTTATCATATGACAATATGCGAGTGCTAGTAGAAACACTAGTGTTAGGTGGAACATTGATATGGGTAACTTATTTGAGTGTAAACTTTTGTAAGATGAATCAATCTTTTTTTTAATGTAGTGTGAAGGTAACTTCTATATAAAGCTATTTGAATGACATATAAAAAACATTTATTATTGAAACAAAAGAATAATACATTATTATTTTTTGAACAAGTGTATAGAGGATATCCAATGATGCATTTGAATGCATGGATACATGTAAATATTTGTTAAATCTGATTATACATTGTAGCCTCCAAGAAACTGTCATACGTGCTCTTAGGGATCTATAATAAGCAGGATTTAGAAAAAACATTTTGAAAAGAACTCTTGAGTACAACTCTATGTTATGATAGTTATTTTCGAAGCCCTCGGTGTTTAATTGCATAACCTTGATATTATTTTCATTTTTTCCTTTGTTTGGTATGGTGTGAATTTTGTTCTGATGGAAGAAGGTATATTTGAGCTATAGATAGATAAAGATATGTAAGGGTAATAAAGAAGAATGAGCTATGTAAGTGCAACAAAGAGAGGGAATTGAGAGAATGATGAGATGCAAGTAAGGTATATGAATGCCTTATGAAAAGTATTTGATATGGGAGGCAAGGATATGCGAAAGTGGATATGAGAATGAATGGAATGTAAATGGTATGAAATTATCATTTTTGAGTTATATGCTTAAAATTAAATGCAAGATATACAAATTTGAATGAGTGAGTTGGATTGAAAGAAAAAAGGAATTGAACACATTGGTGTGATGCAAGCCAAGTATATAAGTGGATTTTGAAATGTATTTGATTTGAAAAGAAACGATGTGCAAGGGCGGAAATGGAAATGAGTGGAATCAATAGGGTATGAAGTGATCATTTCTTTGAACAAAGGTTGGAAGAATGTCTATTTTGTTATTGGTTATGCTTTTTAAAATCATCATAGGGTTGAGTGTCTCAATACAAACACAGAAGAAAGACTCATGTCCTATTTCTCACTCTCCTTCGTACTAAACAAAGTGCGAAGATCCTTGAGCTTCCTCGAAAGGTGACAAGAGAAGAATAGATATAAAAATATAATGATATTTAAGGATACAAGAGTCAAAAGAGAAAACAAAGCAAAAGTTGGTATGCATATACTATGAAAAGAATAAATACGTGGAATTTTTTATAGATATACCAATGAATACTTGTATTTTTACATGTGTGTATGTATACATTTGCAGCAACAAACATCCTTTATGATCTTATCTAGGAAGCAAAAATGTATTATTATTTTGTTCAAATTATTAAATGCAAATAATCTTAAACATTTGTAACAATGCTTGAGCCATCTATGTATACATGCATGCATGTATACATGTATCCATGTGCACACAATGCATAGAAGAGTGAAAAGCATGCTCGACATCTGAACGAGAAATTTGAATGGAAAACACTAAAATCAATTAGAAATACAAATCAATAATCAAAGTAGTCTAAATGCATCAAAGCACAATGAGACTCAACTTGCATTTGCAGTAGAAAATGAAAGAAAACAGGAAAAATGAACTATATATCACCAATGCATATATCTAAGGAATGCATAAATATATATGCCTACGTGCATAAAGTTAGAAATGTCGGAAACAATTTGCATTTGAAAGATATACAAAAAACATTTATGATTGAAAGAAAAGTATAATACATTAGTGTTTTTTGAACAAGTGTATAAAGAATATCTAATGATGCATTTGAATCCATGGATACATGTAAATATTTGTTAAATCTGATCATACATTTTAGCCTTCAAGAAACTGTCATATGCGCTCTTAGGGATCTGTAAAAAGCAGGATTTAGAAAAGACGTTTTGGAAAGAACTCTTGAATACAACTCAATGTTATGATAGTTATTTTCTAAGCCCTCAGTGTTTAATTGCATAACCTTGATATTTTCTTCATCTTTTTCTTTGTTTGGTATGGTGTGAATTTTGTTGTGATGGATGAAGGTATATTTGAGGTATAGATATAGATAAAGATATGTGAGGGTAAAAAAGAGGAATGAGCTATGCAAGTGCAACAAAGAGAGGGAATTGAGAGAATGATGAGATGCAAGTAAGGTATATGAATAAGTTATAAAAAGTATTTGATATGGGAGGCAAGTATATGTGAGAGTGGATATGAGAATGAATGGAATGTAAATGGTATGAATTTATCATTTTTTAGTTATACGCTTAAAATTAAATGCAAGATATAAAAATTTGAATGAGTGAGCTGGATTGAGAGAAAAAAGAAATGCAAGAGATTGGTGTGATTGAAGGCAAGCATATAAATGGATTTTGAAATGTATTTGATTTGAGAAGAAAGGACGTGCAAGGGTGGAAATGGAAATGAATGGAATCGATAGGGTATGAAGTGATTATTTCTTCCAACAAAGGGTGGAAGAATGTATAGTTTGTTATTGGTTATGCTTTTAAAAATCATCATAGGGCTGAGTGTCTCAATACAAACACAGAAGGAAGACTCATGTTGCATTTCTCACTCTCCTTCATACTAATCAAGGTGTCGAGATCCTTGAGCTTCCTTGAAATGCGACAAGAGAAGAATAGATATAAAAATATAATGATATTTAAAGATAGAAGAGTGAAAAAAGAAGACAAAGTGGAAGTTGTTATGCATATACTATGAAAACAATAAATATGGAAGATCATGAAACTGGAAAAATGCAAATGCTAATGCGTTAGAGAACAATAAATGCATATATTATGAAAAAAATAAAAATGGAAGATCATGAAACTAGAAAAATGCAAATGCTAATGCATTAGAGAACAATAAATGCATGGACAGAGAAATACGTAGAGCTATCCACAGATATATGCATGGATGCATCAACAAACACATGTACAGACAGGAAACAGAACTATACGGACAGATGGAGAAATGAATACATGTTACATGGAATGATGTACTCACATACACATGCAAATATGGATGAAGGAATATATGCATAAATGCATGTATGGACAATATGAATGAATGGATGTCAACATATAACTTTTAATTTTTTTATATTGGAAAAATAGCATTTATCTGTTTTTATTCATTAAAATAGCTTTATAAATCATTATTGATATAGAAAATCAGTGAAATGAGATTACATAGATTGATTAAATAAATTTAAGCAAAGGCATAGTTTATAAAACTGGCAAGTAGAGGTACGTAATCCATGAGTGCAAATTAAATGCATTGAAATATCAGGAAAATGTGAACACATAGAGTGGTCAAAATAACTGAAGAAAATGCATTAAATGGCATCTGGCTAGTGGGGAAGGCGTTGGAATGGCTCGAAGGCCATGGGGGGCCAGTATACTTTGGCCATTTAATATAGATTTAAGCCAGTTGCAATGCATCACAGCTGTTTTGTGGACGCTGTAGTCTGTTGTACATGCTTGTGTTCTAAGGAAGAGTGTTGTATATGCATGCACAAATGCATATGTGCATGTTGTACATGCACACATGTATAGATGGATGCATAGACACATGTATGTAGACAGAGATAGATATGTTATACAAATTAGTGTGCAGATACGTGTATGTGTAGAAATATGCATATATGCATCTGCAGATGGGTAGAGACAAAGACATATACATGGGTGCATGAGTGCAGACATGCATATATGCATGTATCCATGTAAGATATCGATAGATGCATATATACATTGATGTGTGCATGCAATTCATAGGTGCATATATGCATAAATCGATGTATACATGTAGCCATAGATACATCTATACATAGATAGACAAATGCATGGAGAGACGGTGGGATATATGCATGATTGCATCGATGGATACATAGATACATAATGAGATGAAGGAAAAGACACATTTATATATGCATGTACGGAAACATAGAGAATTGAAATGTGTTTAGCATGTATTCTAATCAATGAGTATTTAGACTGAACACCTTGAGACTAGCATGTTAACTGTGTCATTGTTATCGAGTTTCTAATGCTCATTTACCCTTGTAATAATGCATATGTAATTAATTAGGTAGCTATTAATTAGTCTTTAAATACATAAGAATTAAAAGAAAGAAATAATGATAATTATTGTTGTGCACATATCACCTATTAATCAAAGCCAATCAACAAAGTAGCAATAGAAAACCATGTGCATGTTAATATGGTAGAGAGCATGTATTTGTGCATAAGTGTATAAGGATGCCATGAGTTGTGATTTTTACCATAGCAGAATACAAATTTTCATTTGCACAGAGATAGAGAAAAGAATGCAATAGAAACCTATTTTCTGCCAACAAGTATTTAAATTCTGTCAAATGTCGTGATTATTGTTCTCATAGGTAGACATGTAAAATACGCAAGCACTTATACGGCAAGTGAACTGTTTTACAAAACTCCTCAGGAAAATATGCTTCCGGGGAATACAATATACATGGGTGCATGAGTCCAGACATGCATATATGCATGTATCAATGCATGATATTGATAGATGCATATATACATGGATGTGTGCATGTAATTCATAGGTGCATATATGCATAAATTGATGTATACATGTAGCCATAGATACAACCATACATATATAGACAAATGCATGGAGAGATGGTGAGATATATGCATAAATCGATAAATGTATGATTGCATCCATGGATACATAGATACATAATGAGATGAAGAAAAAGACACATTTATAATAAATTAAACAATTAATAGTAAGTAGTAGATAATGAAATGAAATAAATTTAGGAAAATGGAAATAGAATGACCCCATCGGGTTGGAAACTGAATATTTATGTGGCCTTTAGATGATACCAGGTTTGGAGCTATGAGACTTGATAGATGCTAAAATGTCACAGTAATGATAGCGTATCAGCTAATAGGACCATCTGACATTTGACTCATGTTAATCTAGACATTTATATATTTTCTTGTTTGTGTTTCAAAGTCAATGCATTAAATGACATGTGGATCTATCATGTAATATAGATTTAAGTGACTGGAGATGCATTGTGACTAGTTTGAGTGATTTTTGTTATTGTGCAAATCTGTGTAGTCACAGGAGATGTTGTTGCTGCAGAATCAAGACCCAGAAACGAGCTACTTGATATATCCAGGATACTTGATGGCAAGACATCCGGCTGGCGGCGTCCGATGATGGTTGTGGATATACGTATCTATGAATATAAACGATAGATATCGACACATATATGATAGATGCCCCATGCCATGGACATAGCTACCGGACATTACGCATTATGGATGTGTGCGGGATGCATAGGGTAAAAAGAATTATGATGCAGGAAATGAAAGCCAAAATACGGATAGATAGATACATGCATAGTTGGATACATAAATGCTTAAATATGCATGTATGGAAATATCCATGGATTGCATATGAATTTGCATAGATACATATATCCATGCATGCATGTATACATAGATGCATGTATTTTAGTACACATGGACGCATGTATATGTGTATCTATGGGCAGGATGCATGGATGCATGTAAATAGAAGAATTTTGTCAAATGTGATAGCTATTGTCCTCATAGGCACATATGTGAAAAATGGAAAGCATACAAAAGGCAAGTGAACTGTTTGACAGAAGTCGTCGAATAAATGTGGATCCATGAAATGTGGTTTGATAGGAATTATGTAGAAACCCTTTTGTCTATTCTGTTAACTGCATGTGAGCCTTGTAAAGACTATATATCTTCAATTGTTGTAGAGTTGTCCCATAGAGAGAGCTTTAGAACCAATGTGTTGTTAACGTGTGCCATAATGAGAAGTTTGGAACAATGTAAACCTAAACTCTGCAATTGTAGCAAATTCTTCAAGAAAAGAGTACAGGGTGAGTTTCTAGAATGAACCTTCTCCTTTGTTTACAATTGCATAGAGTAGACAAAGAAAAAGGTTAATTCAAGATTCCCAGTTTATTGATTATACTTGTAGCCATATTGTTGCTTCTTGTTACAAGGACAATCTTTACAAAAGGGTATTGTGAGTGGCACAAGTAATAGCTTGTAGTTGATTATCATCAGTTTATAGTTGTTTCATGTGAACCCATTTTTAATTTTCCTATGCATTTGCCTGTAATGCTTTTAACCAACAGCATTGGCCAATCACATTTCGGCATTTAACATATTACTTTTTTTTTTGTATAGTTTGAATTTGGAGAGCTATTTTTTATATTGGAGAATTAGCATTTATCTATTTTTCTATTCGTCCGAGTAGCTTTATAAATCATTTTCATTTTAAAAATTCGGGAAAATGTGAACGCATAAATTGGTTAAATAAAGTTAAGCAAAGGCATAGTTTAAAAACTGGCGGCTAGAGGTACGCAATCCATGAATGCAGATTAAATGCATTAAAATATGAGGAAAATGCGAACAATAACCATGACATCTAACAGAATTTAAATACTTGCTGACAGAAATTAGGTTTCTATTGCATTCTTTTGTCTATCTCTGTGCAAATGAAAATTTGTATTCCTCGCTATCGCAAATTCTCTGAAGACAGGGTAATTTTTAAAGCCACTTTTGATGCTCTTTGTTCCGTGTTTGATTCTTTTATGGTTATAACTACTTCATCGCTGTATTAGTTTCCTCATTTTTCTCTACAACGAAATGAATATATGCAAATAAATATATATATTGAAGTTTTTGGTTTCTGGATCTAGTTTTTCAAACAGCTTCACCTATTTCTCTCACAGATTCCCACATTGAGATACTAACGGATTTGAATGTCCTGATGAAGTAAAATGGAGAAGAGGGTTTCTACATAATTCCTATCAAAGGCAGATGAAACCTTTGCATTTCAACAAGAAATTCAAATAGATAATACTAAAATTAGTTTAAAATACGAATTTATAATCAAAGTATAAGAATGCCTTAAAGCACTATGAAACCCTACTTGCATTTTTTGTATCAAATAGACGTATGTAATGCATGAATGCAAATTAAATGCATTAAATGGCATCTGGCTGGAGGTGAAGGCGCTGAAATGGCTTGGTGGCCACACGTGGCACAGGTACTTTAGTCATTTAATATAGAGTTAAGCCACTCGCTATGCATCTCTATTGCTTTGCATGTGTTGTTTTTGTGTTCTGTAAGCCTGTGTTCTCTAAACCTAAACCCTGTAATTTCTTTGAGCTTTTTCGCTATGAAGAAAGCATAAAGGATAAAGGAATTTTGTGAACTGTCATAGTTAATGTGCTCATAGGCACATATGCAAAATATGGAAGCATACACAAGGGAAGCGAACTATTTGAAAAAACTCCTCAAAGAAATGTGGTCCCATGTAATGCAATAAGTGTTCATAATGGACACTTTGGTTTTCACATGTTAACTTTGTCAACTAATGCAATTTGACATGTAATGGGTGTAAGAAACATATATGCATTGTCTTGTGGGGTAGATCTGGCCACAGTATTGCAATATCTTGAATGTACAGATCATAGATTGCATAAGAACATCAAGGAAGAGCATACAGGTCTATCAAAAATTAAGCAATACAAGAAAAGAAATGTTGAAGTCATGACATGAAAAATAGAACTATTCAACACTAAAATCAATGTCTGTAATAATTATTGCAAAAGGTGCAAATTCCATAGATGAAATAATATGAATAAAAATTTAGTTTCTGCTTTTCTTGAAATGCAATGGAAAAACTGCTATAAAGGCATAACAAAAAGTTGTGTAACATAGCGCCACTCCTGTTTCTAATTTATTTGGACATGAATGCTTTACACATTTGATTGCAATAGTAACATGTCTATGAAAATGGAACAAAAGAGATCATAAATCAGTAGTTTTAAGTTTCAGTATATATGTATCTTGATAGATATAAGCTTGATTTGGCATTTACAAAAACAACTGTTATATATGGTGGAAGAGCTAATTAGTGTTCCTATATGATACATATATCCATGGGTGCATGTATACATAGATGCATGTATTGCAGTACACATGGATGCACGCATATGTGTATCTCTGGGTAGGATGCATGGATGCATGTAAATAGAATAATTTTTTCAAATGTTATAGCTATTGTCCTCATAGGCACATATGCAAAAAAATGGAAGCATACAAAAGGCAAGTGAATTGCTTGACAAAAGTCATGGAATAAATGTAGATTGATGAAATGTAGTTCGAAAGGGATTATGTAAAAACCCTTTTGTCTATTCTGTTGACTGCATGTGAGCCCTGTAAAGACTATATATCTTCAATTGCTGTAGAGTTGTGCCATAGAGAGAGCTTTAGAACCAATGTGTTGTTAACTTGTGCTGTAATGAGAAGTTTGGAACAATGTAAACCTAAATTCTACAATTGTAGCAAATTTTTCAAGAAAAGAGTACAGGGTGAGTTTCTAGAATGAACCTTTTTCTTTGTTTACAATTGCAAAATGCAAGTAGGGTTTCACAGTGCTTTAAGGCATTGTTATAGTTTGATTATAAATTCATATTTTAAACTACTTTTAGTATTATCTATTCAAATTTCTTGTTGAAATGAGAAGGTTTCATCTACGTTTGATAGGAATTATGTAGAAACCCTCTTGTCCATTTTACTTCATGCATGTGAGCCCTGTAAAGTTTGTATATTTTTTATTACCTGCAAAGCAGTCCCATAAAGAGAGCTTTGGAACCAAAATTATGTCAACATGTGCGATAATGAGAGTTTTCTCCTTGAACCTTGTTATATATTCAAAGACTAATTAGCAATTCAAATAGCGTCCCCTTTATTCATATGCCATTCAATGCATTGAGTTTGCATCAATGAATTATGTACCTTCAACTACTAGCTTTAATCAAAGTATGCATATGGATTCAGAATCAAAAGCTCTTTCCTGTGAACCCATTTTTAATTTTCCTATGCATTTGCCCGAAATGCTTTTAACCGGCAGCATCGGCCAATCACATTTCGCCATTTAACATATTACTTATTTTTTTGTATAGTTTGAATTTGGAGAGCTATTTTATATATTGGGAAATTAGCATTTATCTATTTTTCTATTCATCCGAGTAGCTTTATAAATCATTTTCGTTTTAAAAATTTTGGGAAAATGCGAACGCATAAATTGATTAAATGAAAACGGCCAAAGGAAGAAGCCAAGTTATGGCTAGAGGTATCAGAATCCATGAATGAAAGATTAAATGTAATGTTCGCATGAAAATGCAGCTTAATGCATGAATGCAACCAAATGCAATTGCTGCACAATGAGTACGGCCGGAATGGCTTGGCATGGACAAAGTACTTTGGTCATTTAATATAGAGCGTTTCACCAAGGCATCTCTATTACTTTGTGTGTGTTGTTTTTTGTGTTCTGTAAGCCTGTGTTCTCTAAACCTAAATTCTGCAATTGCTTTGAGCTTTTTCACTATGATGAAAGCATAAAGGATAAAGGAATTTTGTGAACTGTTATAGTTAATGTGCTCATAGGCACATATGCAAAATATGGAAGCATACACAAGGGAAGCGAATTGTTCAAAAAAACTCCTCAAAGAAATGTGGTCCCATGGAATGCAATAAGTGTTCATAATGGACACTTTGGTTTTAGCAAGTTAACTTTGTCAGATAATGCAATTTGACATGAACAATGTTGAAGCCATGACATGAACAATAGAACTATTCAACACTGAACTCTATGCCTGTAATAATTATTGCAAAAGCTGTAAATGCCATAGATGAAATAATATGAATAAAATTTTAGTTTCTGCTTTTCTTGAAGTGCAATGAAAAAACTGCTATAAAGGCATAACACAAGGTTGTGTAACATATTGCCACTCATGTTTCTAATTTCTTTGGACATGAATGCTTTACACATTTGATTGCAATAGTAACATGTCTACGAAAATGGAACAATAGATATCATAAATCAATAGTTTTAAATAAGTTTGAGTATATATGTATCTTGATACATATAAGCTCGATTTGGCATTTACGAAAACAACTGTTATCTACGGTGAAAGAGCTAACTAGTGTTCCTATATGCGATATCCATAGAATAGAATAAATTGCTACAAGGCCAGAGTGGCACATCCATAAATGCATGGATGCATGTATACGCAATTGCATACAGGGATACGTAGAAGCTTAGATGAATACATGCATACATGAAAATGTGCATATGTTTATATGGACATAGAGGCATATATACATGTAAATATGCATATATGCAGCGAAAGCAACAAATGGATTTCTGTATACAGGAATGTACTTTATACATTAGAATGCGTGATGGAAAAGTGACTATAAAGTACAATGCATA
>VDFB02141133.1:0-22435 GCA_007258455.2 Sequoia sempervirens
TAGGGGTAGACAAATGCCTCTTTATTCCATGAACTTCACAAAACATGTTAAAATCATTGGAGGTGAATTCACCACCTTTGTTAGACCTCAAAATTTTTATTTTGAAATCCATTTCATTCTCAACCATAGCTTTAAATGCCTTGAATTTATCTAATGCATTAGATTTTTCTCTAAGAAAAGTAACCCATGTCATTCTAGGGTAATCATCAATCAAAAGCATAAAGTACTATCACCTTGTAGACTTCTCACCCTTTTAGGACCACAAATACTTGTATGCACTAATTTTAGTAGTTCAATATCATATTGTTCCTTTCCTTTAAAGCTACTCATTTGTTCTCCAAATTGACAACTCTCACAAACAACATTGATAGGTTTTATGATTCTAGGTAAATCTCTCACTGGATGAGATAAAATAATTCTTGCCAAGTTATCAAAGTTCATGTGACGCATCCTTCAGTTCCATAACCAAGTATGATTAATCTGATACATAAAGCAATGACCATTAGCACCCTTTAGCTGATGGATGTTTCCATTTGTTCTCTTACCTACAACAATCACAGTTCCAGACCCTTTCTAGATCTCACATGCTTCATCCTTAAACACAAGATTATACCCTTTTTTACACATTTTTCTAACACTCAAAAGATTATTTCTTAATCCCTTAACATGGTAAACATTGTCAGTATTATGATTTCCATCAAAATTTATTGAACCTATTCCACAATTCTTAGTTCCTGAATCATCTCCAGATTTAACTAATCCTCCATCATACTTTTTAAGTTTAATAAACTTACTTTTATCTCTGATCATTTAATTAGAGCATCCATTGTTAACAACCCAGTAATTCTTATCCTCTTTGACATGAAAAGCAAACACCAAAGTACGTTCAACCTTATCCTTTATCTCCAAAATAATTTCCTTCACACAACTTTCAATGTTAGTAGAACCAAATTCTTCTTTTATAGCCAAAAACAAACATTCATTATCATAAAAGTCTCCATAATCAGATTCATCATCACAAATACCAACATCTTCTTTCACATAGTAAGCTTTCTTACTCATATTTCCTTTATTTTCCTTGTTCTTATTGTTTAGAGCTCTTTTTGGACATCTAGAAGCATAATGACCTATCTCACCACAACTTAAACATTTGAAAAGTAATTTACCTTTGTACTTACCGATACCCCTTTCGATCTTCCTCACAAAGTTAGCTTCCAAATCATCAAAATCTTCTTCACCTGAATGTTCAACCTTCTCTAATTTACCAACCTTGAATGAATTCTCTACTTTTGTACCTTTCTTCAGTTTTCTCATTTCAAATGCAGTTAGAGTACCAATCAACTGATCTCTGGAATAATTATCAAAATCAACAGTTTCCTCAATAACATATACCTTTTCACTGTAATAATTTGGAAGAGATCTGGTAACTTTCTTCACTACTTTATATTCTTTAACTGTTGCACCAAGACCTCTCATATTACTTACCAACTCATACTCTCTCTGTATGTAGCCTTTAATTGTTTCATCTTCAGACATATGCATCATTTCAAGTTGTCCTTCAAGTTTTGCAAATTTGCTTGTTTGACCTTCAGATCTCCTTCATAAATGCTTTCTAACTCATCCCAAAATTCTTTAGCAGTCTTCAAACTCATAACTTTAACTAATTCGGTATTTGAAAGACTATTCACAATGATAAATCTTGCCTTAGCATTGATCTCATGCGCCTTGATTTCTACACTTGTACTTGGACCATTCATATGTGGAGTGTATGTATTCTGATAAGCCTTCTCAATCTCATATTCCTGAGTGGATAGATATCCTTCCATCTTTGTCTTCCAGAATGCATAATTTGAGCCATCAAATATAGGATATTCCAAAGCAATTTGTTTTCCATTTCGGATCTACTTTAAGTGGTTAAGCTCTTCTTCAACAAACCTTGCTCTGATACCAATTGTTGAAATGAACAAGACAACTGAAAGGGGGGTGAATCAGTTGTAGCAAATTAATCCTTCAAAATCCTCAACAGTAATCAGATCTAGAAGCATTCATTAAACCCTTATTCTGTTAGTATGATTAAACATGAAATGTAGATAACAAAAACTAAAATCACAACATCATACACAAGAGAACACCAGATTTACATGGAAAACCCAATAAGGGAAAAACCACAGTGAGGATTAGCTCACAATATAAGTAATAGGAAAACCATTATAAGGGGGGCTCATTGCCAGAATAGGACACACTATCCAAAAGGCTCACAACCAAGGCTCACTTCCATAGAAAGAATACAAGAATATAGAAGAAGAATGTTACACAAAGAACACTCTCAATGCAATGAGGTATCCACACAATTGCTCGCAAAATTTCACTATCTCACATGAAAGATTTTGGATGCCTTCAACTCACTACCTTTAGGAACCCTAACATGAAATTTGCATTGCTCTACTCAAATTCACATCACTCACATCAATCTCACATCTATCTTACTCTTTACTCTTTCATTCTTTTCTCTTCCATCAACACCATACATATTTCTATCAATCTCTACCTCAAAAATTCTCCAATGTCGGCCGCTAGTCGTTATACATACAAATTCAAAATAGGTTGATACCTAAAAATTCCCGTGGTGGATAGGAACAAAAGGTGACCTACATAAATCCTAAATTAGGACCCAAATAGATCCTAACACACTTCAACATGCTTCTACAAGCCTCACATGTAGTGTTAAACACAAGGTCAGTCAACACCTATGTAAAACACCATAATCATTAAGTACATGCTTCCTTAAATCAAGCCAAAAGTTCTAGACAACATAATTCACTTGAACTCAATCTAGAATAATCCACGAACTACTTAAGATTCATCAAACACTTTATCCAAGCTCGCATCATACAAACCATTCGACATAGAACAACTGATAACCCTTATTTGCATACTGATAAATGAAACTCACTCTGTACTACACCAAATCAAGTGAAAAATTGAATTCAGAAAGATAAAAGAATTATAAGAAACTTCCCAATCTGCACAACCTAAATCCAAACAATGAAGAAATTTAGAGCAAATAAATTTCTCCCAGGCCACGAAAAACATCACTGAACAATTGGTTCATACACTAGTGAAAATATCTCTCACTATACAATGATCTAGAAACCCAAATTTTGAATATAGCAACCTTTGACAACCTTGAATAACCTGTAAGATCCACACATGCATAACAACAACACAAAAAGAACAAGAAGCAAAATAATGGAGCACGCTATGAACACTTGCACAACACAGTTTACTTTGTTTATCAAGTTTTCTTAAAAGCACTTGGAAACCAAGTACTAGAGACATCATCTTAGCTCAATACTTCATTCCAACTCACCTTTAGACTCTGCAAAAGATAGCTCCATGTACTCACAACACTTCCTCGAGGTCTCAACTACACATGCACAACCTGTTTTTCTCTTTTTCATACTTTTCTCAATATCCTCAACATCTTCATCCCATAGTTGACATCAATGACAACACTAGTCAGTAGACTTCTTGTTGACATCAATGACAACACCTTCATACTTGCATTAGAATATATGGCTGCATAAAACTTACCACTTTATTTTGTAGGTTAGATCATGCATGAATACCCATGGCACCTAGCCATGGAAAATTTGCTAAATCCACTTGCCTATATAAAAGAAGAGCATGTTGAAGGAATTGATTTCCCTTAACCCATAGTTGTTTCTACCATACATATACAATCAATGTAACCTTCTCTAGTTAAGCAGAACTTTGTGATTGTCATTGAACAAGTGAAGACATGCCCAACTATTGACCTTGTCATTGTATGACAACCACAAAACATAGGCCAATAAACTATCATATAGGGTAAAAGTACAAACTTGTGTCACACTTTATAAAGGAATTGGCCAACAAAAAAAAAATTCTTGACTTCGACCACACAAAAGTGGTCTTTATGTTTTGAATTTCAAAATGATGCAAACTAATGAAATGTAGAACTCTTGATGAAGTTTATTCCTGTAATTTTTCAATTTTTTTAAAAATCATCATAATATTTCTTTTATAAATTTAAGAATAGATTTTGAATTTATGAAATCTCGAGAAAAAGTGATGTTGAGTTGACGTCAAGAAAAAAATAGAAAATAATTTTATTTTCTCATTTTTTTCCCAAATAGATAACTTCAATATCTAGTGCATAGAAAAAAAATTAAAATTTTTGATGCATATTTTCCTCGTAATAACGTTTAAAATTCAAACATACCAAAATTTGATAGTTTTCTTTTGACGTCAACTATTTTCTAATTTTTTGTTATCATTTTCAAAAAATAAATTATATCCTTTTGAAGAGGATTCTCTCCTCTAGTGCACCATATATTTTTCAAATTTTTTTAATATTTTTAGTATTTTTTTAATTTCTAATCAGCCTCATTTTTATTTTAACAACCTACTTGCATTACTTAAAAAAAAAACATATTAAACTAATCAAAATATTAAAAAATTATATATTTGGATTCTTGATTTTGAGCTCTACAAAAGGGTATTTTTAGTTTTTTGAAAAAAATTATCTTGATTGAGAAATATCATGTTCAAGTGGAAACTTTTAGAAATTTGAAAAAGATGAGTTGGCTACCAACAAAGATGCCACATAGATAGTTTTGGGTGAAAGGGTTTCAAACAAAACCCTTTCGACTGAAACTCTTTTAGTCAAAAACTTACATGCAAATAGTGTTGGATTTTAAATCGACAAAGAGAAACATTATTTTAATGTTTTGGGTGAAAATGTTTCACTTGAAACTTTATGTGCCACATATAGGCCATGTAGTTTTAGGAAAAACTATTTTGACTAAAACTATTTTTCTCATAACTATTTAGTTGGTCCAAAGTGTGGTACAAGTTTGTGCTTCTACCCATGTATTGTATCCTTCATTTTTACAACTAGGAGCATCAAATGAAAAATTAGGTCAACACCATAAGAAACCATGATATTTTCATACCTTTTGACCTTCATGGGTAAATTAAGGGAAAAGGAGAATACATACAATTCACACAGGAAAGAAAAACATGTCTCCTCATTATGTTGACCTGCAAAAGGAAAATCATCTTCTAGCATATCAAACTAAAAAAATTGAAGCTCAAGCATAAAAGGATGTTGAGTAGTAGGTTGATCATCAACTTGGGGAATGTGTTTCTTCTCAACACCATCAGATGATGCATTTTGGGCCCAAGTGAAATTATGCTCAAACTAAAACACTTTTTTCTTCTACACTATCAAAGGTTACATCTCCACCACAAAGGAAAGCCTCATATTCAATTTTACTTCTAAGACAACATGGGACCATCATACCTTGGAATCACTTATGTTGGTGTAAATCTCATCAACATTTTACTGTCATTATAACCATAAGATACTTTGGGTGAAGAACTAAATTCTTCAAATTGTCTTGTTGTTTTAGTATTCTCTTGGCATTTTGTTGCAAAAAAGAGGCTACAATGAAAACCATCAATATTTGTTTTCCTACAAGTTAGAAATTTCATTCATCCGAGTACACACAAATTTAGTATCTCCATGCTCAACCAATGAGATTAAAAAACATCCTCGATGCAATCCACCTCATCAGGATAAACTAACTCAAAACTTATATCCAAATAAATTCTCAATTCAAAATCCCCATGGCTTAGAGTAATTGAATCACACTAACCCCCACAATCCTTTTTGCTTACTTACAACAAGGAGTGTGCAAGACTCGATATCATTTAGATCAATAAAATAAGGAAGGATATCAGATAAAATGAAAATTGTTGTGCCTCAATTTCCTTTCTTGCATTCATGTTGTTGCAATAAACAACATAGTCATAATCCTCATTTTCAAGTTCGATATCATCATTAATTTATTAATTATAATCACCCACAAGTGGTTGATCCAACTGAAGGTAAGTGCAGACACTGTCACTTTCATCTGTATTGTTGTTACATATTACACTAATATCTTCCTCTTTATCCATACATTACACATCCAATGGTTGGGGTAGAAATAATTATGCCTCATCATTCAAATATGCTTCTTTTGGAACTTCATGTTCAAGAACTACTTGCAATTCATTCTTCTTTACTACCCACTATTGCGATTGATCCTTCTTTTTCTCTATCACTTTCACACAATTTCTTCTGTACAAAAAAACTATCATTACCAACAAATTATTTTTCTTGAGGGAAATGATCTTGCAATCACATCCCTTCTCAAACCATCAGTGAAATCAAGACTGATATGCATGTTGCATGTTCATAAAACTAAATTCTTCCTATATTGAATCAAAACCTAGAGAAGCATTATAGGATCCAAGAAACATGTCAATATAGGTAGGTGTGTTAGGTTTGTAATCTTTTGAGATATTATAAAGAGAAACAATAAACTTGTGACTGAACATCATACTAAAATCTCCCTCTTTGCATATAATGTTTCTTAATTCTTCAACAGGAACAACAAGGTCTAGGTGCAAAGAAAATTTACCTTCAAATGCAGTCACAAGTTGATTCCATGAGGAAAAATAATGCTTATGGAAACCAACATACCAACAAACTTCTTTTCCATCCAATGACCTAACAAAAAATTGCATCTGCATGCCCTCATCTTTAAAATGAAAAATTTCCATAAATTTTAAAAATGCACTAACATGTGTGTCCCCTTTACCAATATCATACCCATAAAATCTAAGCATATGGTTGTAGACCTTAGTTGTCATAAATTTCATTTCATAATCAATCCAAGATAGAATTAGTTATTTGAAAAGGGTGTCAAAGGGAATGATAAGTAACCTAATCATTTGTAGCAATAGGAAGTACATTGGACAACGATGGAGGCCTCAATTCCCTCTTCACATGGTATCTTATATTGTAGGGTTGGGGTTGTGTCCTTTGTGGTATTTTGTGTTGTGATCAGGTGACTCATATTATTCTTCATCAACACTGTGTACATATTTATGATTCAAATCAGTTGCATCATAGTTAATATATTTATCTTCTCCATCCATGGAGCTATATCATGATGCACTATACTAATTTTCCTCATCTTAATAACACTGGGAACAATCCTCATCATAAAGAAGATTCTACTTATTGAAAGGACATTTGTATTATTGAGGGTGGTAAGTTAAGCCTCCAACAACCTAATTTTTAACTAAGAACATGCAATATATTTGCATGCTAATGCGTATTTATTAACATGTATGGAAAATCAGATACACTTGTGATTTAATTAAACAATCAAAACAAGATTATTTAATAAATACAACAATGATTTGATTGATACATGTAATGGATATGTGATATATGTGATCTAATTAAACAACCTAACCAAATTGTTTAATTAAAAAACACATTTTTACCCAATGCACACATGTTGAATTAAATGTAACTATGATCTAATTGAACAATTAAATGTTATAATGACCTAATTAACATGGTACATAAACTATTGAATTGTATGCTAACAAGTAATTACCAATATTATGAAAATTACTCTAAAGTTCAAGAAACACAAATGTTTGTCAAGAATGAAGTAGTGAAACATAAAATAGAAATACTTATCTATCTAACCTTCATGCTCTAAATACTA
Source organism: Sequoia sempervirens (assembly GCA_007258455.2). Lineage (NCBI taxonomy): Eukaryota > Viridiplantae > Streptophyta > Pinopsida > Cupressales > Cupressaceae > Sequoia > Sequoia sempervirens. The sequence continues at coordinate 7,617 of VDFB02141133.1, forward strand.
GCATACCATTCAAAAAAAATGAAATGAATATAAGCATAAAATCTATGCAAACACATTGGATTAATAGGTTCTTTGAGAGATGTATTGTATATTGTAGAGAGCTTATATGCACCTGATCCATAGACCTTGGTGATGATATAGGGTCCTAACCAATTTAGGCTAAACTTTCCTTTTACCTTGGTGCAACATTCACATTGAATTTATTTTCATAAAGCACCAAGTCACCAACCTTGAATGAATGATGAATAACACCTTCATTGTATCTGCATTGAATACTTTTGTAATAAGCTTGCAAATATTTAAGAATGTGTATGGGCTATTTTTCAAGCATCTTGAGTTGTTAAATTCATTCTCTCTATAAGGAATTTTATCATCTAGGATGTCATTGAGAGAAATATGCAATGAAGGAATTTCTAACTCCAAAGGAATGACTGCATCAACACCATACACAAGGTTGTATGAAGTGGTCCCTGTAGTTGTATGAATGATTGTTCAGTAAGACCATAATATGTAAGAGGTTTGAGTATTCCAATCTTTACCAAGTTTGTTAATAATTTTTCTTAATATTTTTTCAAAAAAAAATTTAGAAGCTTCTGCTTGACCATTTGATTGGGGATGATATGGCGTAGAGAAGCGACATTGTGCAAAAAAAAATTGAGGAACTTCTTCACTTCTTTGTTCTTAAATGACGTGCCATTATCTAAAACTAAAATGGAAGGAAGACCAAATTGGGCTACAATATTATGAAGTATAAAGTAAAAAATGACTTTAGTTGTCATGGATTGAAGTGGTTCACTACTTTGACCCATTTTGCGAAGTAATTTGTGGCTATGATAATAAAGATATATCCTTGAGAAGAAGAAGGATAAATTTTAGCTATAATATTTAGGCCCCAAAAAAAAAATGGCCAAGGAGAAACATGAGCATGAAGTCCTTGGGAGAAGCATGAATCAAATTGTTGTTCACATTTAGGGCACTTTTTGACAAAGGCAAAAGAATCTTTCTCCATATTTTTCCAATAATAACCAATGCTAAGTAATTTATGAACCATAGATTGACCACCAAAATGACCTCCACAAGAACCTAATGGGATTCCTCAAGGGCAATGGGGATCTCTGATTTATTAAGAAAACAAAGAATAAGACCATCATATGCCCTTCAATATAATATATTAGATAAAATGATCCATCATGCTACAAGAGTTTGAATGTGATCTCGAGTGATTTTAGTAAAGGTTGGTTGGGGAAGTACCATCATGCAAATATTGAAATATGTGAGCATACCCTTCATCTAAATTTACATTAAGACAAAAAACCACATCATCCTTAGTATTTTCTAAAATTATTAAAGAGATTATGAATAGTAAACTTGAAATCAATAGATGAATCAAGGGATATAAGTGAAGCAGCACTTGCCATTGTATCTGCATGTTGATTATCTTTCAGTGGGATATTGTTAATGGTGTACAAAGTATAAAATTTTAATGTTGATAATGCCAAATCATGGTATTGGGATAGTTTATCTTGTTTTTATTGATAGGATCCATCTATTTGTTTCATGATTAATTGAGAATCTCTAAATATATGAAGATGTTGAACATTAAGGGATAACATTGCACACAAATAAAAAATAAGAGCTTCATATTCCACAATGTTATTAGTGCATAGGAAGTTTAGATGGTAAGATAGGGGAACTGGATTACCTGAAGGAGGTAGTAATATAAAATTGACACTGGAGCTATTTTGACACTTAAAACAATCAAAATATAAATTCCATGCCTTATCAAATTCTAGTAAGAGGACATGATCATTGGGAAATAACTCTTGTTTTGGTAAAGAAAATAGTGAAGGAGCCTCAACTAAGTGGTTGGTCAACCCTTGACCTTAATCGCCTTTTGGGAGATGAAATTAAGGTCAAATTATGTTAACAACATTAGCCATTTAGCAAGATGTCTAGATAAATCAGTTTTGGAAAAAAAGATGTTTTAATGGATCAAATTTTACAATAGCATTCAAATTGCAACATTTAAAAGATAGTGTCTTAATTTATTCTTTAAAAACACAAGAGCTAAAAATTATTTCTCTGTTAGAATATATCAAATCTCATAATGAATTAAAGTACAACTAAAAATGTATACAAGACATTCTTTACCATCCTCATTATGTTGTGTTAATAACGCAACAAGAGCATTAGATGAAGCAAAAGTGTAAAGAAGAAAAGGACCTCCTAAAGCAGCTAGCTATAAAAAAAGAGGATAATTAGCCAAATATTATTTTAAATTTTCAAAATCTTTTTGTCAATCCTCATTCCATTAAATATGAGAATCTTTCTTAAGTAGTTAGGTGAAGGGGAGAGTTTGATCTGCTAGTGATGAAACAAACCAAGGAATAGCTTGAATCTTCCCTTGTAAGCTACGAAGTTGAGAAATATTTTAGTTTGCATGTTAACTATAGCATCAATTTTTTTTATCTGCAGCTCAATACCTCGATGTGACACAATAACTCTTAATATTTTATCATTATACACATGGAAGAAAATTTTCAAGGATTCAAACACATGTTATATTTACAAATTCACTCAAAGATTTGATAGAGGATTTTGACTTGATCTTGGAGTGAAATAGATTTAGCCAAGATGTCATCAAAATATTCCTCTAAGATATTGTGAATGAAAAAATGAAATATTAATGTCATAGTTCATTGATATGTTACTCCAAAAATTTTAAATCCAAATGACATATCCAACCAACAAAATGTTCCCCAAGGTTTTAAATCCAAAGGACATATCCACCCAACAAAATGTTCTGTAAGGTGTAATAAAATTCATTTTAAATTGATCTTGAGGATTGATAAAGATTTGATTATATCCAAAAAAACCATCCATAAGGATAGTAAAGCATGTCCAATGGTAGAATCAACAACCATATCTATGTTAAAGGAAGAGGGAAATCATCTTTCAAAGAGGCTTTATTAAGATCATGAAAGTCAATACACATGCAAATATGATTATTAGGCTTAGCAACAACCACAATGTTTGATATCCAAGGTGAATCGTCAATAGGGTGGATGAAGCTAGCTTGTAAAATCTTCTCAATCTTAGCCTTAACAAACAAAGCCACCTTGGGATTCATCTTATGAATCTTTTGTATTACTAGTTTAGCATCATCATGCAACAAAATGTTATGTGTAACTACTTTAGGATCTATGCCAAGCATATTAGAATAAGACCAACCAAATAATTCAAGAAAATCATGTAAAAGTGTAGAATATTCTTATCGTTCATTAGAGTCAAGACACTTTTCAATTAGAATAACCTTATCAATATTAGATGGATCCATTGAGACATCAATAGTATCTCCTACAAGTAGTGTATTGTGTTCCAAGACATCAGGTGGATGAGGGAATTTTTGTGGTATTTCTTGAGAATTCAATATATCATATGACATACAAGTGTCTTTCCCAAAGTATGATTCAATATTTAGAAAATAAGAAAATCCACAATCATGATGATATTTAGGTAAGTTTTCATAAACTCCCAAAAATTCCACCAAATATTTCATCAGTTGGAAAGATATCCAATGATAGTTTTTCATTTGTAGAATTTTTCTCTATCATTTCAAGATAAACTAGATTAAGTGATACCTTAGGAGAGCCTTGAGATATTGTGTTCACATTAAGAGAGGGTTTACATGAGGCTTTGGTGGGTTTTAAAGGGTGATAACCAATACCTATCGTTGAAACTTATGTGTTGAGCTCTAGAGGGACCTTGATACCTTGTTCCTTTATACCACAACCATTGCCTTTATACCAAAATTGAGAAAAAGATTTAAATCCTCTTCCATAAATAGATTCCATTTCCTTTCATGAAGGTGGTTTTTCATAATTGTTATCATCAAAAGTATATGTATAACTAACATAATTTTTAGAATTAGGAGTGGTTGTAGTGGTGAAATTAGATGTTTGAGGATAGGTTATTTCCATTATTTTTCTACCTTGTGTTGGAGCTCGGTTGTTCAAAATTTTTGATAACTAAAATTAGATGTTTGAGGATAGGTTATAATAGGTTATTGTGTGGATTCCATTGAGACATATTTTAGTTCTTCAAACTTTGATGATGAGATTTTATAATCCCTAATAAAGGTAGGTGCAAAATCTAATGAACCACAATCATCGCCAAAGAGTTTAGTCATTGGTGAATTACAATCATCAATAACATTATAATTTGAATAAAATGGTTCCAATTTTGAAGATGAAATGAAAGTGTTAAAGGGTTTATGGCTAGGATCTTTATATATTATTTTAGTTTGTAAGAAAATTTCATATTTGGGATATTCTTTTACTATATACACCTTGTTGTTGTGTGTATATTTCATTATGCAATGAAGAATAGAAGGAACTCCTCCCATGGTGTGAATCCATGGTCTACTAAGAATAATATCATATGAAAGAGAATTCGACATGACATGTATAAGGGTAGGTAAAACCATGAGCTTTACCTTAATAGTTAGTTTGATTGTTCTTATTGGTTTCCTAACAACATTATTGAAGCCACACATAGAAAGAGAATTGGGTTTAATGAGAGATGTATCCACGCTGGAACTTTATTTAAAATTTTGATGCTAAAAACATTAAGATCCGATCCATTGTTAATGAGAATACATCTAACCCCATGTTGATTAATTATGAGAACAATCATAAGGGAATCATATTGGTTTTGAAGCTTAGGAGGAGGTAATTCACTTTTATGGAATATGATATCTAAGTTTGTTGAATTCATACAACCTAGCAAGGTTTCTATATCATTCAATTTTACAAAAGGTGGTACAAAAATATTCTACTAAGCCTCTTGGAGCATACCATGGTAGGTAGGTGAATTTTGAAATAAGTCCCAAAGCAAGATCTTAGCTGGAGTAACACAAAGTTGCTCAAAAATATCATACTCCTTACCACTATGTTGAGGTAGACAAGGTGCAGGAGGGAGAATAGGTTTGTGAGAATGGGATTGATGAAGGAATGATCGGTGTAACTTATTTTACTTGTTTATTAATTAGAGTATTGTATGTATGAGAAACTGCATGATAATGTGGTTGTTGTGATGAATTTTGTTGTATATGATTGTGTTTAGTAAGCTATCTCACAAATTTAAGGTATGACCAAGATATTTTTGTTGATTTAAAGGAGGTTGAATAATGAGAATGGGTTGATTTTGTGGTTGAGGTTTATGAGAAGGAAGATAAATGATTAATTGTGGTATTATTTAATCTATTCTAGTTATTAATCTTTGGTATATTAAAGTTTTAGAAGTATTAGAGGATGATTTAGGTGAGATGAAGTCATCAAGGGATTCATCTAACATATCAAAATTATTACTACTAAAAGGCTCATCAAATGCATGAAAGTCTTGTAGAAAGAGAACAGACATGATTGGATAACCTTACTTCCTCCAAGAGATTACATATATAACCAATATTTTATTTTCAAACTAAAGATAAAATACCAATTAAAATGTGTGATTTCTTATGTTTTGGTTCCTTAATGGAAATTGATCCAATACAACATATTAGGTTTGTTACATGACAATTTTATAGAAACAGTCTAGATTTGAGCAAAGGCTACATAGGTCACACTACCATAGAAAACTGAGCAGAAATGAGCAAGCTAGGGGTGTGGCTCACTGCCCTTGATGAAAAATACAAGTTTTTTTATTTTTGAATGTTTAAACATGCATCACAATAAACATAGATTTGGGACTAACAATCCAAGTCTAATACTGCACATAACTAAGAAATTTGTAATATTCCCAATTTTTTTAATAAAATGCCACCTAATGCAGTGAATTAGGGTTTCCAATTACTCAAAAAATCTATTATGTTCAAATTAATTCATGCAATAACTTAGAAAAGGACCAAATTTGACAATATATTTGATGTATTACTAAAATTTAAATGAGATAATATTTTATTTTTTTGCAAAAGAAATAAATAAAACTTATTTTTCAATGTAAACACACTTTTTTGCAAATGTAAAGATATTTGATTCTGAAACATTGAATGACTATTCAAATCTAAGGATATTTAACTAAAATTAGAATATTTTACAAGTTTAGGATATATCAGGTTCACCAAAATGTGATGTAAAAAGAGAAATCCTGGATCTAACCAGTAGATTAACTTAGATCAATCTTTCTTTGCACCAACATTAGAACTCAAAGCACAAGGGCTTCAAGATTGGTTGACATCCTTGAAGGAGAGTCGATCTCTCTTGGATTTAGCTATTTTGTTTCTAAGAAATTTGATAGAATTTAATGTAAATTTATTGATTTAATTTACTATGAAAACCTAATATGAAGATACAAATTATTTGCACAGACGAAACTAAAAATTGACAAAAAGAAAACAAATATGAGAAGGGTAGATTCTTGTGCACATGCCATAGAAATTTGAGCATGAACTAAGAGGTCAAGGGTGAGAGTGCCCTTGAATGAGAAATGTGATTTTTGCTTTGAAAATATTTGGTTTGTAGCACATAGGTTTCTACTACCTATTATCACGATGGATTGCACCCGTGTGAGAAAGCAACAATGCCTTGCAATCCTGCGTAACATGGGGAATACTTCCAAGTTGTGGGTACCCTTTGTTGAAAGTAGACCTCTAGATTATAGGTCAACTTCCTTTATGATTTTCTAATGATTGATTGTAATTTTGATGGAAAAGGGAAGAAAGGCTTGAATTGAATGCATAAACTAAAATTTAAACTGTGACGATGCACCTAAATGATGAAAAAGCATGCAATTAGATTTACAACTATATCTCCTACAATTTGTTTTCACAACTCAAACTGAACAACTTAATCACATAAGTGTTTCACAAAAGGGTCTACAAATCAATCCTTTATGAAGGAAAATAATATTTCCACAACCTAAAGGGAAAGACAAAACTGTAGCACAATCTATAGCCTATGATTAAATCTGCTTCTATGTACATGCATCCATTAATAAGATCTAAACTTAAAGGTTTCTGATTTAAAACTCATTAAATTCACATCCAAATCATTATCAAAAGCAAAACACCCGAATCTGAGAAGGTAAACACTTGATTTCAATAAGAAACAATGAAGGAATCTCTACTAGAAACAATCCTCAAGTAACTTGTAAAAGTTGTTGCATAATGATAACTATGTAAAAATGTGAGTTACAAGATCTCTCTTTGTAGAATGCAAAGGGAAAAATAATCAAGAACTGAAAACTAAGTCTTTTCTCCATATATACAAAGTATGATAACTCCAATGCACTAAGAGGTGGAAGAAACAGTCAACTGAAAGTGTAAAATATCTCAAAAGTATATTGTCACAAGCAAAGAAGAAAAGCCTCGAAAAGAGGGCCCACCATTGAAGTGTATTGAACAAAAATAGTGTCAAACTCTTCCTACATGATAGTTGACCCCAAAAGGCTCCTTAAACTAAAGATGCAACTGTAAAACTCCTATAGAACTTCACTCTTGATTTTTCATATGATTTGATCTTCAATTCACCTCTTTTCCATTTCTGCATGATTAGTTAACTTGAAGAGACTCAAGTCTATCTCCACCTTCGTGACATCATAATTTGATCTTTAGATGATTAGTTAACTTCACTTGTATTTTCTGCATGATCGTAGAAAAAAGAGAACTATTTGGTTAAATATTAAAGATAATCAATTGATTATCTTAATATTTAATATGTAGTAGTCCTCCTTTTATACATTACATATTAAATATTAAGGTAACTATTACCTTTAATATTTAATTTCATTTTTTATTTTTGTCATAATCATGCAAAACATGAAATAATTCTCCGCCTAGAATATGCAAAGTTATTTGATGAGCTTCGCACCCCATCTTCAAAGTCACGGGCCAAAGGGAGAATGGTAGGATTTTTTGACTTAATAAATCAAGACCACAACATATCATCCATTTGAAATGATTTTGATTTAAAACATAAATCAAAATATATCATTGAGTTAGGGATTTTTAGTAAAGCTATCGAACCCTAATATTTTCTCATTATTCACTTGTTCACTTCTGGACTCTGGTGCGCTGACGTGCTGCTAGGTAGAGTTTGAATAGCTCAAACCTGTCATCACCATTCTTGTTGTTTGGAGGAAAATTTTGAATCATTTCACAAGGAAAAATGCAAAGGTAAGATGCTTTGTCTCAATCTTAACTGTAGGCATCCATTTTTGTGGTATATTGGCCCTCCAGGCTGTGGCTATGATTGGTTTTCTGATGCATTTTTCTATGTTCATACTCTCAGTGATATTTCCTCATCTCCTTGGATGCCATTGAGAGCCTTCAAAAGCTTTTGCATTGTGGGAGAATGTATTTTCTATAAGCAAACCTACACATTTTGAGGGCATTCATCTTATGAGAAATCAATAGGGAACCTAAGGTAAGGCCTCAATTCATTGATTCTTTCATTATTTTGAGGGTTTCAACCCTTAACTTGCACAAGCCGCAGGATTTGATTCTTAGAAATTTTGAGTTTAAAACCCATATTATAGTGTACAGGTTGTGGCCTTACTGTTGCAAAAATATGGGTTATGAGGATTTTGTGCTCTTCTAATATACTCTAAGAAACAAAATCTAAGTATTCTCCTCTATTCTCCACTTTTGTAGACATTTATAGGTTTGTAAAGTCTTCATTGTCCTCTCCTTGCATTTTTTTCTACAAACCCCTTATTGAAATCACAACAATCTTTGTAATGCCCCGTCTAAATAACCTAAGAATGTTGCAAAAGTGATATAAAAGTGTAATAATTTTTTTTTAAAGTATTAATATTATGTTAATTAGTTGCATACATTCTTAGGTTAAACGACGTTACACTACTTTAAGTTTTCCATAAGCGACTTAAGTACTTCGCATTGCACTTATTAAATCATAACATAAAGTAAACATTGCATAATAATAAATTTTCCATTCAAGATTTAATAAGGTACAAACTGTTTTCCATACATTGCAATGATATGATATTACATTACTCATCCATCTGATGAGGTAGTACAAATGATAGATACAATTTACAATTACATTGATCACCTCTTATACAATTGAGGGATGTTTTCAAATACATGTTTACAAAATACAATGAGGAAAGTATAGAAGGAATCCATGTGCGAGCTCTCCATCCATGAAGCGCTCAATGCAACGAACAAACTGGGGACCCAACGGAGTAAGGTGCACGTTCCACCCAACCATGTGGTACCCGTAGGTCCACCCCCCGTGCTAGGAGATAGTAATAAGGCTACCTAGACCTAATCTACTAACCCTAGACACTAGTACATACAAACTATTGGTTACATTGCTTCCAGATTTTGACAATTGATTGAAACACAAACTTAAGGTTAACTGTTATTCTAGGTGGAGTGTCATCACAACGATGCAATGGTTACCCTGGTGTTTCTTCCTAGGTCCCGGCCCCCAATCCTTGGGTTACCCTGGTAACCTCTTACAAAACCTGGCCCCTATTGCATACAGTTGCGAAATCGAATGCCTCTTAAGGAAACGAGACAACGATTTTTCCATTCCAGGCCTTCTCGACTTATACTCATAACTGTAGTAGCTTATGAGTCATAAACGAGGCATGCATATCTTGTTAAAAGTTTTAGATCTATCTACTGTGTTCTTTAGTTTTCACTGACTTACTTAACTAATCGTAAGTTACCCTGACACCACTTTGTGTGTCGGCCCTTACGACTAGCCACTCCCCTAAACATAACAAGGATGCTAGGTTTTCTTGACTAGGGTTTACCATGGGTACAAATTACGACTCACAATAACATATATAACAAAATAGTTTCAAACACCATGTTTTACTCTTGTACAACCCAAGTCGATAAGAAATACTTCGAAAACAATTAATACCCCCATTTACCCAATTTAATTCTAGAAGACTTGTTTATTAGAGACATTCCCCTTTTCTCCAATTCACAAATTAAAATATCTTAAAACAAATACAATTCTACCTTTTTGGATATACTAAATCCATTCAACAATAAAGAGAGAAAGAATTAAAACAATTCAACTAAAGAAAATTAAGTTTATTTTCCCGTTTAATTTGAAAATAAAATCTCTAATTATTTAACTTACAAAAATATCACATTTTAAATTAAATCCAATTCATATATATACAAATATATTCTTTTAAAATTAAATTTATAATAACAAACTAACTCTTAAAACAAAATATTCATATTAAAATGATTATTTTCAATTAAAATTCAAATGTTTAATATATATAATATTATAATAATATATATTATATATATATAAATATAATATAAATATTATATATATATAATATATATATATTATAATTAAAAATATACATAAATAAAACAAATCAAAATTTAATTTGAATTTTAAAACAAAATCTAATACTAGGGTTTAGAACTGCTCGACCATCCTAAAACGGCGATGGCTTTGTCTTTGCACATGAAGGGAAGGCGGGGCTATATACCAGCTCACATATTACCATGGGGAGGCCCTAGCCTTCCACCCGCCACGTAATGGAGGTTTTCATATTTTTTAATAACATAAAATGTCGTGATTTTAAAATCATGACTAATCTTAAATTTTTTTTTTATTTCTCTATGAAATCAAAGCGAAATTTTTCCTAATTTCAATTCATTTTTTTCCAAAAAATAATTCCGACCACTGCGTTTAATAAAAAAACGTTTCTTTTTTTTTTAAATAAATTTTAACAAAAGAAACTTTCAATATAAACTTCCGAAAATACAAACCCTCAAACTAAATAAACATTTCCAGAATTCGCCAGTACGGCGGATAAAACACAACTTCAAAAATTTCATGATTCTTTTAACGAATTTTGTCTGGTACAAATTCGTTTGGTTCAAATTCACACAGCAATACATTTTTATATATATATATATAATGTTTATATATATATATAAATATATGCATACTTTTAAGAAAATACATAAATTAATTTCTCAGAAATTTTCAAACACAGAGATTGACAATTTTTTTTTTATGAAATATGAGAAAAATATCTTTGTACATTTTTTTTTATAACTTTTCAAAAGAAAATTCATTTTCTTTTTCATCAAAAATAGAGAGGTACAAATTTACAGAGAAATTTTTACAGAAAGAGAGATTTCAAGACCATTCAAGAATTTACAATTAAAGAAAATTCATTTCAAAAACTTGCATCATAAAACACCAGGGAAATACCTGTGAAATTTGAAGATCTTGATTTTGGAGAGATTCTTGCCTGTAGAACACAATCCTCCAAATCTTTCCCGCAAAACCCAAATTCCGAAATAACCAACTTCCAAGATCCTTTGGAAAAATCTTTTCCAAATAAAATAACAACCCCAACAAAGAGAAAAATACCAATTCTTAAGAAATTTTGGGTTTTTACACACAGAGAGATAATTTTTTTGCCAGTCCATAGAAAAATTTTCCCTGAGGCAATGGAATAACCCCGTGCAATTTCCGAGATCCTCAATATCCTCCGTAAAAAATTTCAACAACCCAAATGAAATTATGGCACTCACACACATGTCGAGAGGTTGTTGAGAAAATATCTTCTCCACCTCTCGGCAGTTTTGCCATTTAAATTTTGCATGTAATTTTAATTAATAAATTTAAATCTAAATTTTAAAACTCAAAATTTTCAAATCACATGCAATTAACTTATTTATTTAATTTAAATACTAAAAATAAATTTCCAAACACAATTTAATTTACATGCATAATATTTTATTTTTAATTTCTAATTTCTCTCATTTATTTAAATACAATATAATTTATGCACTTAATAATTTAATCTAATTAATTAATTAATTTAATTAAATAGTTAAATCCTTTTAAGACCAACTATTTAACTAATTAAACTAACTAATGTATTAAATAATCAAGTAAATAAATTTCAATTATATTTAAATATTAATTTTATAACAATAAATAAAGCACAATAATTATCATTAAAAATAACCAACATTTTCCTTTTCAAAAATGATTTAACCAACAGAACACATTACAACCTATGACTCAAAACTGAAAACTGACTGAGTACTATGACCAAGGTTAGAGATTGGACTAGGATAAACCTAACTACTATCTCCCATTCAACAATTCCGTTGAGTCTTGACACGCTCAGACCTGATTACACAGGTGGAGTCGGTGTCATGTACCTGCAAATCCTGCAACTGAGCAACCAATGTACATACATGTATATATATATATAAGCATTAAAACAAACACACCGTGCGGAGAAAATCATAGATATCGCAGGGCACTCGCAAGCGAGTGATGCGATTCTGTTCTCCACACCAATACACTCACAGAAAACTGACTCAATAAACATTGTTAGTCCATCATAAGCATGTGCATATCCATAAACAACTGAAAGTAAACATCTACACTAAATCATATCATGTCTGAAAACAATAAACATCACACAAAGTATCATCATGTCACAGAATAATCCATCATCGCTCAAAACCAGCGATCAAAGTATCCAACAAAACAACATAGGTCTAACAGTATGAGAAGGTATCAATAGAAAGCATAAGCATAAACGAGGGGTACTACAATCTTGGAGGTAAACTTGATTGTAGTGTGGCAATCTGCATATCATGTTGGACCTATTTGTTGATTCAAAGGCAATGCAACACAAGATAGATGCAATTGATAACTTCTTATTATGGTTCCTATTGACCATGACTATCCATGCATGCCTAAAGACTTTATGGTACCTTCACTACCTTCATTGCCTTGATAGAAAGAAAAAGATTCTTCATTATAGAATATGTATTTTTCTATTGGTGCTTGTACACACCTTTATCCTCCAAATTCTTAATACTTTGGGCTTTCTTTGATCTATAGTTACATCCCTTGATTTTTCCAATGCTTTTTGCAATTTTGTGTTTTGTCATAGCAATTGTGGTTGAGTTGTATCAGGCATTCTTTCAATACAAGGGTGACTTCCCATATATACTTTTCCCTCTACTTGGTTGTTGTCCTCCCCATTTTGTTGATCATTATCAAAGGCTTTCTTCAATGGTACAAGATGTCCATTATTTGGTCACTTCTTATCACTATGGTTGTCATGCATTAGATCTTCAAATACTAAAATAGATGTTGTAGACATCTAATTTGATCACTTCCATATGATCAAAGGCGTCTCCTTATTATCCAGTTGCCCCCTCTGTTAATATTAATTAAATCATTTGTTTAATTAATACCTTGCATCTTACATAGAGTTCATAAAGTATTTAATTTAATAAATACTTTACCCCTCTTTCTCCTCTAAATTAAATAAATACACCATTTTATTTAATTTAGTCATATTACCTTTTTGGAATTTAAATTCATTTTTTAATTCCTCTTTTTCTCTCTCATTGTCACATCCTCCAACTTTTGCAAGTTGGTCTCTAATCCATCTTAACTCCTTCATCTTCTTCTAATTAACTATGGTTAGCATATGCACACCCCTAATCATCATTAGGGTCACATCCTCCATAATCTCCCACTTGCTTCTAATAAGTCATTAGTCCATCTAATTAAGTACTTGCACAACCTTAAACATATGGTCGAACCAACCTAACTAGCCTAATCAACCTCTCAAGGAATTTTTAATTCCTTTTATCCTTCCAAGGAATATTAGATTCCTTTTACCACTCCCCATGTGAATTTTTAATTCACATTCAAATCCCCACTCAACATTTTCACAATTTCAAAGTCACATGTCTCCTACATGTCCCCCACTCAACAATCTTTAATTCACATTTAATCCCCCAATGCACCACTAGGAATCTAAAATTCCTTCTCTCATCCCCATGAGAATGTTTGAGGAATTTTTAATTCCCCACATGTCCTCTCACCCACATGGGGATAAGGAGGAATCCCAAGGTCATGTCTTATCCTTCCACCTCATGTCCCACCTCACCTTTTAGGGCTATATCACATGACATGTGTCAAGATGTGAGGGCTTGGGAGTTCTCAACTTACCTTAGCCCTACATCTTGACCATTGGTGGCACAATCTTGGCCATCCATTTCCCCTAGAGATTTTCCAAAATCTCTATAAATACCCCCTTTTTTCTCCCATTTTAGGAGATCATTTTGCTAGCCAAACTCTTGCAATTTTGTTTCTCAATCTACACTTAGCCATTTGCATCCATTTTGTCCAACCATCTTGCATCTCACACTTCATATCTTGCATCTACTTGCCATCAAGGAGCATACATCTCATATACAATCGAAGGTCCAACCAAAGAACAACTCTACAAGGTAAAAGGTTCCATTTTTATGTTGTTGAGTTCATCATTTGCCCAATCTTGAAGTGTAGGGTGTTTTTAGTTGTTATTTGCACTCTCTTTAGTTTGTTGCTAATCTTTTAACGACCAAATATGCCCTATCACATTTCTGGCACGCCCGGTCAAACGGGTCCTTTTCTTTCACGTTTGTTGTTTTTGGCATTTTCGCAGGTTCAGGTTGCAGAGTGGCAGATTTGACCTCTCCGGTGGCAGACCTGACCTCCAGTGGCAGACCTGACCTCTCCGGTGGTGGACTTGACCTCTCCGATGGTGGACCCGACCTCCGGTGGTAGACTTGACCTTTCCGGTGGCGGATCTAACCTCTCCGGTGGCGGACTTGACCTCCGGTGGCAGACTTGACCTCTCCGGTGGCAGACCTGACCTCTGGTGGCAGACCTAACCTCTCCGGTGGCAGACTTGACCTCCGATGGCGGACCTGACCTCTCCGGTGGTGAACCTGACCTCTCCGGTGGTGAACTTGACCTTCGGTGGCGGACCTGACC